>LPNX010111114.1:125152-140847 GCA_001517045.1 Pseudotsuga menziesii | reverse complement strand
TAAGTAATAACCCTATATTAAGGATTACTTCAGTTGTTGAGGTTATAAGGGGTTTTTGGTAAAATATAAGTACCCTATACTTTACTCATCAGACCTACCAAAGTAGGCTTTCCGTCATCATAATTAATACACAAGCCTATTGGTGTATATATATATACACGTCTTAACTTCATAAGTTCTTCCAATATCTGTGAGTCATACTGAGAATCTATGTATGCCTTAACTCTATATATTCTTCTACTATATGTGAGTCATAATGAGAATCCGTAAGATTACGGTGTCTATTATGATTCTTTTAACTGTTTGTGTTCATTTTTATTTTTGCCCTTGTGGGTTTAGTTCGCCTTGGCACTTGAGCTCCTCACCAAGAAGACCTCATACAATAATATTCAAAATTACAATATGCTTAGGGGTGTATAGGAGGGACATTACACTCATGGACATATGGATGAAGGTATTTGCAAAGTACCCAACTGTGGAAAGAGACTTGTGGAAGGGAAATTGCAGAAGCCCAATTTCGGGAAAAGTTGGAGGGTTGATCCACAATCCGATTACGGAAGGGCCATTGTGGCTGCATGATTGTGGAAATCAGTTTTTGGGAAAAGTGGGATTTGCATACCTGGAACTCGCAATCCATAATTGTGGAAAGGAGCTTCCAGAAAGGTTGTTGTGGAAACTAAGTTGCAAAAACTCAATTGCGGAAAGAGACTTGCAGGAGGAGATTGCGGAAAGGAGCTTGTGGAAAGGTTCTTGCAAAAACCAAGTCGCTGAAACTCAACTGCGGAAAGAGACTTACAGTAGGAAGATTGAAAGCCTAAGGTTGCAGAAGAAAGCTTGGAAAAAGATCTATTGTGGAAAGATAGACTATTATAGAATTTACAAAAGAAATATTTGGTCACGTTGCTAAATTGATAAAGAGTTGGCAAGTGTGCTAGTTTGGGATTAGAGATAAGATTTAGTGGAGGCGTGAAAAAAATTTATTAAATGATTTCTTGTTGCTTCCATGAACATTATGAGTCCATATGTGGTTCCATAACCCACAGGTCCAAGAATTTGAAGTACTCCTAGAATACAAAGGAAATTTGATTCAAGCAATTATGAATTCAAGAACGTGGTGTTAGATGGTTAAATATGTTTAGAATGCTTATTTTTTAGGTTCCTTGCTTTCCTTGAGTCATTGAAATGTTTTTTATCAATTATGAAACTGAAAATTAGGCATACGAACAGGAAAAGGGAAGAAAGATTGACAAGCATAAAACGACGAGTGAGAGAAATGTGTGACCAACGCTGAAACGGGAAGAATAAGTAGAACAAAGACAATGTAGGGAGCCAAGTTTGAATGAGTAGAAGCAGATGTATATCATAGAGTGTAACAAATTCGGTAATAATTTCTCTATCTAGTTTTCAACATATTGTATTGAATAAAGTTTAAATCTATGGAATAAGGGTGGTGCTAGGGAAGACTTGTAGTCTTTTGTATGCAAGTTGGAGCTTGTACACGTCTAGTGGGTGCTAGAAAACCAAGAGAGTTGGTGCTCTCCACAATTTGTTGCTTGTAAAACAAAGGTAGTAGCCTCACTTGAGTTGGTGCTCAAAGAAATATGGTGTAAATATATTGAAGCTTGACATCCTAAGAAAAATAGTTTTTTGTCTTCTTCTTATGAGTTTCCTCACGAATATCGGTCTCTGTCCCCATCATATGTGTGGTTGATAACAATTAATTCTATTTTATATTTGTTGCATTATCACGACTGTAAATGTGTGAAAAATAATAAAGTTTTAAAATGTTGAAATTGTTTAAGCTTAGGAATACCTGATTCACCCCCCCCCTTCTCAATTATTCGAATAATCTCAACACACTATCATTTAATTATTGGAATTAGGGTTGGAGGGAGATAATAAGAGAAATGTAGAAAAAGATAAGGTATTTCATTGTAATTTAGTTATTGGGATTGAGGTTAGAGGAGAAACTAAGAGAGATCATAAAAACAATAAAGTATGCTTGTTTATGGTGATTTAGTTATGCGATTGAATTTAAGAGAGAAGAAAAGGAAATCATAAAAACATAATATATGTTTGTTTAATGTAATTTATTGGGATTCAAGTTCGAGGATACAATAAGGGAAGTATAATGCACGTGTGTTCATTATACTTTAGTTATTTGGATTGAGGTGGAGGGAGAAAATAATAGAATCCATAAAATGATAAAGTATGTTTCTTCATTGTAATTCAACAAGCATAGATCCATTTAAACTCCCGATCTACCATGTCTCTATAGAGATCATATACCTAGAGATGCAAACCTTTTTTTATGGTCTATCTCTTCTTGGATAGAGATTTCTAGACATGGGGGATTTGTTTACATTTTATATTTTAGTTTTTTTCATTGTTTTACTTATTACTTTTTCGGATTCCTTAAAAGTTATTCTTAAAATTTTAATTAAAATTTATGTTGGATCAATTATTACTATATTGTAACGTTACTATATTAAATTTAATTTGACATAATTCTCAACATAATATGTAAAATCATAATTTTAAATCATAACTTTAAATAATTTTAAATTTATAATTCTACATAGCTTTTGGATATAATATGTAAAATTAAAAAATCATAACATTAGTAGGAAACATAGTATTGATGCTATGTCAATGAACATAGATCCATTTCACAATTTTTAAAATTTGTTCATATAAATAAGAATGTCCCTCCTTTCGAATAAAAATTATTGATTGAATAATTATACTCTCAAGTAAAAATTTGTTCTACATATTCGTGAAATGATTGTAATAAGTTTAAATTTTTGGTCATGTGAACAATGTGATAAATGCAAATAACATATTAATTATTAATTTTGTACACTAAACAACATGGTTAGGTTTAACATGGGGCATTCCAAGGTCAAAAAAATGTTTTATTTATTTATTTATAATTATGCTTGTTTAGGGTGATTTTAGTTATTAGGTTTGAAGTTGGATTGAGAACTCATAAAATCATTAAAAAATAAAGTACCTTGGTTTATAATAATGTAATAATATTTTTTGGGATTGAGGTTGTAATTTATAAGATATAAAAAAATACAGTAAAGGTTAGGGTTGTTATATATAACTATTCATAATAATAATGGTATAAGTAAATCATATATACCTAAAAAAATTACAAGTTACAATAATGTAAGAGATTTATGATTTCTCTAAATTATCTCCTTTCACCTCACTCTCTTATAATTAAGAATTCTTCACTCTCTTATAATTAAGAATTCTTTATGATCTCTCTTTACACCACCTTCCACTTAATGATAATAATAAATAATTGAGGAGGAAAAAAGTAAAAGAAGAAGGAAAAAATAATAATATTAATCTAAACTAAAAAAATATAAGCTATATACATGTTGTACAAATCAAACTCAATATGAAAAATATATGTGAATTCTACTTTTAGAAAAAAAATAAAATAGGAACTCCTCAACCCATATAGGCAAGGGAGAAGCCCTACGTACACCGTGCTTCCATCCCGTGCCGAAACTGTTTTATTTTTTATTTTTTGACATGTCATTCTTTGACAATTTTTTTTCATTTCCATTTGAACTTGAGCTACCAATGATAGAGAATCACAATTATTACTTCCAAGGCTGTAAATAAAGACCAAAAATACAGTAAAAGGCATGTCCGTAAACCCTCTTAACAAAGCCAAAAAAAAAATTCAGGTATTTCTTTTTTTGGGGGGTAGCACGGCGTGTCAAAAGTATGCCGAGTGGGTACTCGTTGGATACGGAATTTAATTCTGCATCCAACGAGCTCTGTTGATCAAAATTTGAGTAAAAAGAACGGGAGATATGTCGAAAATACGAACAAAAATAGTAGTTTTTTTTATGATACCTATCCCAAAATTTATATTAAAAAACTGTTTAAGAGGTGCTCCCTTTTCGAATTTTAAATCATTTTGATTGGCTAATACATGATGACATGGAATTTGTATTATTTTTGAAAGGCCCATTTTAAATTGAAATTTCCTCTAATGAAGCAATTTAGTTATTGGGATTGAGGTTGGAGAGAGAGAAAAAGATAAATCATAAAAAAATAAAGTATGCCTTGTTAATAATGATTTAGTAATTGAGATTGAGGTTGGAGAGACTTAATGAGAGAATTCATAAAAATATAAAGTATGCTTGTCAACTTTAACTTATTGGGGTTAAGGGTTGAGGGAAAAAAGAGAAATCATAGAAACATTAAAGGAGTTTGCTTGTTCATTATGATTGAGGTTGGAGGGAGAAAATATGACAAAATTTAAAAAATATAAAATGTGTTTCTTCATTGTGATTTAGTCATTGCTATGTGATATAGTCATTCGTATCGAGGGAGAAAATAACGAGCATCATAAAAATATATAAGTTGGATTGTTTATAATGATATAATTATCACGATTCAGTTCGGAGGGAGAAAATAAAAGAGATCATAAAGAATTATAGAAGTGATTTAGCACACTTAAATATTTTTATTTTTTCTCTTATTTTCTCACTCCAACTTCAATCTCAATAACTAGATCACTCTAAATGAACATACTTATATACTTGTATGGATTTTTTTGGGGGAGAAAATAAGACAAATCATAAAAATATATAGGTATTCGTATTCCCCATGATTTAGTTATTGGGTTTGATATTGGAGGGAGCAAATAAGAGAAATCATAAAAAAATTGAAGTATGCTTGTTCATTGTGATTTAGTTATTGGGATTGAAGTTGGAGAGACAAATGGACGGTCTGTGTGTATCCTCATGGACATATGGACAAATATATTTGCAAATACCCGACTACAGAAAGAGACTTGCAGAAGCCCAATTTTGGGAAAAGTGGGAAGGTGGATCTGCAATCCGCAATACGATTGTGGAAGGACCATTGCAGCCGCATGATTGTGGAAATCAGTTTTTGGGAAAATTGCGATTTGCATACTTGCAACTGAAAATCCATAATTGCAGAAAGGAGCTCGCAGAAAAGGTTGTTGTGGAAACTAAGTTGAGGAAACTCAATTGCGAAAAGAGACTTGCGAAAGGAGCTTACAGATTTTTTTTGCAGAAACTCAAGTGCAGAAGGAGCTTTCGGAAAGGAGCTAGTGTAAAAGTTGTTGGGAAAACTAAGTCGTAGAAACTCAATTGTGGAAAGAGACTTACAGTAGGAAGATTGAGTTGTAGAAAGACTAAGGTTGCAGAAGCAAGCTTGCAGAAAGCTGTGTTGTGGAAAGATAGCCTATGGATAAGAAGTTACAGAATCAAGATTATAGAAGCTACCGAAGAAATATTTGGTCACGTTGCTAAATTGATAAAGAGTTGGCAAGTATGCTAGTTTGGGATTAGATATAGGATTTAATGGAGGCATGAAAAAAAATTATTAAATGATTTCTTGTTGCTTCCATGAACATTATGAGTCCATATGTGGTTCCATAAACCATAGGTCCAATAATTTTAAGTAACCCTAAAATACAAAGGAAATTTGGTTCAAGCAATTATGAATTCAAGAACGTGGCGATAGATAGTTAAATAAGTTTAGCATGCTTATTGATTAGGTTCCTTGCCTTCCATGAGTCATTGAAATGTTTTTTTATCAATTATGAAACTGAAAGTCACACATACGAATAGGAAAAGGGAATAAAGATTGACAAGAATAAAATGACAAGTGAGAGAAATGTGTGACCAATGCTGAAATGGGAAGAATAAGTAGAACAAAGACAATGTAGGGAGCCAAGTTTGAATGAGCAAAAGGAGAAGTATATTAGAGAGTGCAACTAAGTTGGTAAGAATTGCTATATCTGGTTTTCAACATATTGTATTCAACAAAGTTTAAATCTATGGAATAAGGGTAGTGCTAGGGAAGACTTGTAGTCTTTTGTGTGCAAGTTGGAGCTTGTACAAGTCTAGTGGGTGCTAGAAAACCAGAAGAGTTGGTGCTCTCCACAATTTGTTGCTGGTAAAATGAAGGTTGTAGCCTCACTTGACTTGGTGCTCAAAGAAAGAGGGTGTAAATATATTGAAGCTTGGGATCTTAAGAAAAATAGTTTTTTGTCTTCTTCTTATGACTTTCCTCATGAATATCGGTCTGTGTCCCCATCATATGTGTGGTTGATAACAATTACTTCTATTTTATATTTGTTGCATTATCATGACTGTAAACGTGTGAAAAATAATAAAGTTTTAAAATGTTGAAATTGTTTAAGCTTAGGAATAACTAATTCACCCCCCCCCTCCCTTCTCAGTTATTCGAATAATCTCAACACACGATGATTTAATTATTGGAATTAGGGTTGGAGGGAGATAATAAGAGAAATCTAGAAAAATATAATGTATTTCATTGTAATTTAGTTATTGGGGTTGAGGTTAGAGGAGAAAATAAGAAATATCATAAAAACGATAAAGTATGGTTTTTTATGGTGATTTAGTTATCGCAATTGAATTTAAGAGAGAAGACAAGGATATCATAAAATCATAATATATGTTTGTTTAGTGTAATATATTGGGATTCAAGTTGGAGGATACAATAAGGGAAGTATAATGCAAGTGTGTTCATTATACTTTAGTTATTTGGATTGACTTAGAGGGAGAAAACAATAGAATCCATAGAATGATAAAGTATGTTTGTTCATTGCAATTGAACAAGCATAGATCCATATAAACTCCTG
Organism: Pseudotsuga menziesii; assembly: GCA_001517045.1. Lineage (NCBI taxonomy): Eukaryota > Viridiplantae > Streptophyta > Pinopsida > Pinales > Pinaceae > Pseudotsuga > Pseudotsuga menziesii. Next base: position 134,177 of record LPNX010111114.1, on the reverse strand, counting down.
ATCTACCATGTCTCTGTAGGGATCATATACCTAGAGATGCAAAACTTTTTTTATGGTCTATCTCTTCTTGGATAGAGATTTCTAGACACGAGGGATTTGTTTACATTTTATATTTTAGTTTTTTTTTTCAATGTTTTACTTATTACTTTTTCCTATTCCTTAAAATTTATTCTTAAAATTTTAATTAAAATTTATGTCGGCTCAATTATTACTCTATTGTAACGTTACATTACATACTATGTACCATGAAAACATCTTCCCCAAAAATGTTATGTTATGTAACGTGACATGACAACATCTCCTCCAAATTGGCATGTAGAAACACCTCTCGATGCAATTATTCAATTTAGGGTAGAAGAAGAAAATAAAGAAATCATAAAAATATAAAGTATGCTTGTTCAATATGTTCATTGAGGTTTGATAGAGACAATAAGATGAAAAACATGAAGGATTCTACTCATGACGCCTTGATGATAATAGGTTGACCAATAATCAAAAGAGAAGACAAGACCTCTAACAATGTGTATTTGGCCTCCTCAAATACACAGTGGAATCCTAACACTTAAATGATCAACTCTAATACATCATATCATATGACACTTTGCAGAAAGTGATTATATAAGTATAACCTCAATGTTCCATTTAGTCACATTACTTTCCATAACTTACATAATAAAACAATCACAAACTTTATGGCCCTCATTCACCCCATTTGTACTTATCACAATTTGTTTTACCTTTCCATTCTTTATCCATTTACCTTAATTTCTATGATTGATTTGTTTCAGTTTTTTTTTCTCTCAAAATTTTAAAAATAGAATGTATTTTTATAATATGTATGGATTTCTAAAATAGTAACATTTAATTAATCAAAATTTTAAAATATTATATAAGGAATTTTTAATGGTACATCAAAGTTGATATAATTTTAAATTTAAATTGACATAATTATGAAGAATAACATGTAAAATCATAACTAAATAATTTTAAATTTATAATTTTACATAGTTTTTGGATACAATATGTAAAATTAAAAATTCATAACATTACTAAGCATCATACTATTAATGCTACATTTTACAAATTTTAAAATTCTTTCATATAAATAAGAAATGTCCCTTTCCAATAAAAAGTATTGATTGAATAATTATACTCTCCAGTAAAAAACTGGTTTACATATTCATGAAATGATTGTAATAAGTCTAAATTTTTCGTCATGTGAATAATGCGATAAATCCAAGTAACATATTAATTGTTAATTGTGTACACTAAACAACATGGTTAGGTTTAATATGGGGGACAAGAATAAAGGTGAGCCAACTCTTGCTGCTTTAACTCAAAATAGGAGGGATGGTGGCTGGGCTCCATTAACAGGCTGGCTGGGTATTCAATCGTCGGGAGCTCGGGTCAGGTCACTAGTGCAGAGTATTTAGTTCGTTAGTTGAAGAGCATTTTGTAGTGTGGTCTTCTATTTGGCCCGAGAGTAAAGAGGTGGGGTTTATGGTTGATGGCCCTTTGATCTTTATTGGTGGTCATATATTCGAGAGACAATTTACCAAAACCAAAACCTTAAACTCTAGATTAAACAGAAACTAGCACTGAGATTTTGGTTAGGTTTAATATGGGGGCATGTTAAGTTTTAAAAAATGTTTTATTTATTTAATTATAATTATGCTTGTTTATGTGATTCTAGTTTTTAGGTTTGAAGTTGGATCTAAGAGGCTCTAAATAAATTAAAGGCTCTAAGTAAATATATTTAGGAGGTCATAGGTTATAATTAGAGAACTTTATTTAGGAGGTCATAGGTTCAAATCCAAAGGGCTACTAGTTACACCATCCCCTCTTGCTACCATGGCCAGCCCACCCAAAGGTAGACAATTCACAAACCTTAGAAGTCACTTATATGCATTGATTTTTTTTTTAATGAAAATTTTGTAAAATTAATTGGAAACCCCTAAACTTTATGCAACCATTGATTTTTTATTTTTATTTCTTTCTAGTAATTTTATGCAACCATTGATTTTTATTTTTATTTTATTTTTATTTTTATTTATTTATTTTTATTTTTATTTTTAATTTTGATTTTTATTTGTTTTATATATATAAGATTTTGTAATTTACTTTTAGTTTTTTTCTTAAATTTGTATTTATAGATTATAAATAGTTTATTTAAATGAAAATTTAGTTTTATATTCATTATAATTAGTTTATTTTAATGAAAAATTTGTAAAATTAGTTATTTTCGTTATTTGTGTTTTTTTTTAATTTACTTTTAGATTTAGTTTATTTGATATAATGATAAGAATAAAATTATTAATATCAAAATGTGAATATGATCTTACATATTATAAATTATTATTAAAATCAAATTATCATCATTAAATTAGGTAAGAAAAAAATTTGAAATTATATGATGACGGCGGTCTTTTATATATATATATATATATCTTCCAATAGGAAAATATTATTTTGAAAAAGACGAGGGCTTAACCCTGATTATATCACAAAAAAACATCTCTTCCTGAATTTTCCCACAGAGAACTAGACTTTTTAGTATGTCAAAAAATACACCATCTAGATCATAGCTAGACCAATAATATCTTGGCTATATATATATATTCGGAGAAAAAAAACCTTTATTCTTTCGAATAATCATGGACATCTCCTCAGGAGTATACAATTCTTCGTTATGGATCAAGGCTTACACAAAAGCACCATTAAGGGCGTACATATCTGCCTGACAAGGCTTACCGAAATATACAATGCTGCACCAAAAGAGCTTGCACTTCATCATTATATGTTTGATATCAAAAAATGATACTCTGTTCCTTCATAGGGTAATGTGGAATAGGATGGAGTCATGTTCTTCGAGGAGCTCGCCCTCGATTATGCCTGGTTGGATGGCTAAAGCTTTCTTTGAAAGTGTATCTACTTATGTGTTTTATTCCTTGTATACATGGTTGAACTTAAGAGATGCAAAGAAGGGTTGCATTGACCTGATCGCTCTCAAAATATTTTGTAAATGAGGGGCTCGAATGTTGTTTCTTTCTTGTGCCCAATCTATGACTGTTTTAAAATCCCTATGTATATTCAGCTTGGCAATTTGTTTGTCTTTAGCTATCTTTAGGCTGGCCCAAAGAGCCATGAGCTCTGCTTTGCTATTGGTGGCTTGACCGGTGCCTAGTTTGAATGATATTTTTTTTATTTAGAGATGTATATGACCCCACCTACCCCACCAATGGCAAGTTCTCCTTGGATGGAACCATAAAAGAAATCCCAGGGAGTACTTTTGTCAATAATCGAGGTTATTGCTACTCTACATTTTCCAATTTTGGGAACTGTTCTATGTTCCTAAACTTTCTGCAATAACAGGGCTGAAGTGATGTTAACGGGAGTCCAAGTTTTCTTGAATATTGCTCTATTACGGGCTTCCCAAATTGTAAAAACATAAAGCACAGGGAAAGCATTGAATTCACATACTGCTTTGTTGTCCCACCACTACTTGGTATCTTGCTCTCAAGAATCTTCCCTTCTGATCACTTTGACTGAGGGTTCTAGTGGCATCCATCCATACTTTTCCTGCATAAGTACAAGTACCAAATAAATGGGAAGTGAGTTCCTCATATTTTTTGCATAAAATGCAGATCCCTGGGGCTTGAAAGTCCCTTTTTCTTAGATTTTCCCACGTTAAAATTTTGTTATTATTTGTCAACCAGAATGTGAGAATGGTTTTTAATGGACTATTGCACTCCCATAGGCCCTTCCACCACCAAGCTTTCTCTCCATTAAATTGTTCCATTATAGAAACTTCATACCCTTTTTTTGTTGTGAAATCTCCATCTTCTGCATTTCTTGTCCATATGAGTTTATCATGAGTGTCTTTGTCCAGACATACACAATTTGATTCCAGTAGTTTGATGTATTCTTTCCCACACTCAGCTTCTTCTCCTTCTAGTTGAAACTCAACAACTCGCTTCCATCTCGTTCTTCCTGTTTGGTCTAGAATCTAAACTTGAGCATCAACAAGTTTATAGCATCTTTTTTCACCAAGCTTGTTCAAGACTGATTGTGAAAGCCTATAATCCTCTACTGCACCAGCCCAAGGATCTAGACCTAGCCTTATGCTTCTTCCATTCCCAAATTCTAGGCTATCCATGTGCCAATAAGAGGAAATGCTAAGACCATGGATTTCCAACCAACTGAGCCATTTTTAAAGGATTTGTTAGGGATTCTGATTTAGTTTGTTATTTCCATGTTTGAGTAATATTTGGAGCATACAACCCTGCCCCACAAGGGGTATGTGTTTTGTATGAGTATCCAAAGAGATTTGGCTGCCAAAGCTTTAGTAAAAAGGGGGAGATACTTTATTCCCCATCCTCCTATCTCCTTAGGATGAGCTATAATGATCCATTTGACCAAGGGGATGCCATTGTTTTGTTTATTTGTTGTCCATAGAAATGTGAAACACTTCTTCCAAATCTTTGTGAGAATTCCTTTAGGGATGTAGGCTATTGAAGCCTAGTAGACAAGGATGCTCTGAAGCACCACTTTGATCAGTACCAATCTTCCTCCCCTAGACAGAAATCGATTTTCCCAAGAATAAACACGAGCCTCTACCTTTTGGAATAGCCACATCCAATCTTTAAAGGCATATAAATTTGGTTTGAGAAAAAACCCTAGATACTTAAAACCTTCAGCCTATGGTCTTGTAGGAAAATCCAGTATTTCCTTTGGTTTTCTATATAGCTTGTCCGAGAGTTCATTGTGAGCTAACATTGATTTTTCTATGTTGATTACCATTCCTGTGGCCTTCCTATATTTTTTGTCAATGTAGCATATTCTTTTAGGTTCTCTTCTTCCCCTATCACAAAGAGCAAAACATCATCTACAAATAAGGTGTGTGTGACCTCCTCAGACCTTGATACTTTAACTCCTATGATCCTTCCTTTTGCCCTGGCTTTCAGGATTAGTCTGCTTAATGCATCGGCCACCAGAAGAAAAATGAACAGGGATAGGGGGCACCCTTGTCTGATTCCTCTTGAGGACCTAAAGAAATCCGAGGGAGAACCATTGATCAATGATGCAAAGGATGTGGATTGGATGCTCCCCATTATCCAATCTACCATCTCCATATTCAACCCTATTTTTATGAGGACTAGTCTTATAAAGGTCCAACTTACCCTGTCATAAGCTTTGGAGAGGTCTAATTTTAAAGCAAATATTGACTGCTTCTCCTTTTTTATAGCGTGTATCACTTCTTGAGCTATACATACTGCATCCAGTATTTTCCTGTTCTGTAAGAATCCAAATTTCTCCTCTGTCATGACCTTGCTTAAGATTTGGTTGATTCTTTGCACTATAATTTTTGCTATCATTTTGTAAATCATATTACAACATGAGATTGGTCTATAGTCTTCAAAGGATTCACACTTCTATTTCTTGGGTATTAGAGCAATGAAAGTACTTTTCATGATTCCTAACACTTTTTCTGAATTTCTGGATTCATGTACCACTACTAGTATGTCCTTCTTGATCAAATCATAGAACCCTAGAAAAAACTCTAGGGTGAAACCATGTGGGCCAGAACTCTTCCCTTTTTGAAAAGAGTGTAACACCTGCTTGATCTCTTCCTCTAGTATGTATTTAGTTAGCTCATCATTCATCTCCTCTGTTATAGCTCTTGGGAATAAATCGAGAACTTCTAACATCTCACCTACTGGGCACCCTGCAGGTTAAGGTTATTTGAACAACTCTTGAAAATGTTCTACAACAACCTTTGTTTTTTCTTTGAAGGTTTTGGCCCAAGTGCATTGTGAAGACCTAACCTCATGGATAGTGTTGATACTTTTCCTATGAGAGGCATATCTATGGGAAAACATCGTATTTTGATCCTTTTCAGCCAGCCACGGAGCTATGCTCTTCAACCTCCATTTTTTTCTTCCTGTAAGAGGAGGCCATCTTTCCTCACTTCTAAGTATTTAAGCTATTCTAGTTCTTTCCTGCTAAATACTTATTCTCTGTTGTTTTCATATAACTCCTTTATTTGCTCTTCTATCTTCTTTAGATCTTCTTGATGCCTCCTCCTCTACTTTTCATCCTAGTCCTTGGAAATCTTCTTTACTCTTTCCAAATTTTCCATAAATTGTTGCATCTGAGAGTGGTTTGATACAGTTAGTAGAGGCACTCAAGCTTCTGTGATGAGATTATATTACTCCTCCTCTTCTAACCAAAGGGGTTTGAACTTGAATGGAGTAGGAAGTTTTACTTCAGGGTTTTGATTGAGAGGACTATAGGGCAGTGATATGAGTTGCCTCTTGTTTCTACTAAGGCTTTTAGAATGATATTACTACTTATTAAATTTTTCGAGACTAAGAACCTATCCAATCTCTTCGAGACTACCCGTTCCACACTCCTTTTGTTTCTCCATGTGGGCATGATTTTTAATGGGGCTAAATCCACCAATCCCTTTTGTTCAAACATTTGACTGAAAAAAGGTCCGAAAGAGTCTGTTGTTGTGTTCTTCCCCTAGACTTCATTGCTAGATAGGGTTAGATTTAGGCCTCCTCCAAGTATCATGTTTTGGAATTCTAGAGCTCTGGAATCTTTCATCTTCTACCAAAATGTTTTTCTATCATATAAAGGGCCATAAACATTCAATATCATGTACTTATTCCCTGTTTCACTATCTTCTAGTTCTGTTCCCACAGTTGTTTCAAATTTATAGACATAAATCATTTTTGGGACTGAACTCCAAGCTGTTAGGGTTCCTCTTCAAGGACCGTCTGCATCACTAATTGTCATTCCCCAATCCTTTATGCACTGTTTGAACAATTCTTCTGCCTTATTCCCTTCTGTCATAGTTTCTTGTATTAATAGTACCGAAGGACTCATAGTGGTTATGAGCCATTTCAGGCGACTTTGTTGGATACCATCCCTAACCCTATGATATTTATGGATAGAATTTTCATTTAATAGTGCCTTCTAGGCCAAAATATCTAAACACCCTTGAAATTTTACCTTGTTTACCTTGTTTGATATCTAGAATCGCTTGTTTTTGAGCTTTTGAGAGGATGGATTTTCTTCCCATTCGAGGCTTCGGTTATGTATTTAGGGCTAATCCTCCTGTTGAAATACAACCATCCTCCTTTCTTTTTGAATCCCTAGGTCTAAAGTTGTATTCATTTCTCCTCTCTCTTATCGTTTCCTTACAATGAGAATTCTTGTGTTTATCTTTAGCAGGGGAATCATTATTAACAGAATCAAGATTAAAATCAACCACTAGATAATAGTTTTTACCTTTGGATTCCATTGAATATGGTCGTGGCTCGTTGATGCCTGGGTTGTTTTGACCGCCTTTTGTGATTCCTACACCTTCGTTGATGTGTCCTTCATTCTCCATTTCGGTCACTATCAACAGTGCCAGAGGTTGTTTTTTGGGCCCCATTTCACTCTCGCCACCTTCTATCGGCCCTTCGATTTCCTGACACTGACTGCTTTCTTCGCCACCTTTTCGAGCTTCTTCCATTGTTGGCTTTGTGCTTTCTTTATTTCGAACGAAATTTTTGGTTGAGCGATTCTCCTGAGCTCCCTCACCCTTGTTTGGATCTACTTTTTCTTTCGCATCTTTTGAAGACTTTGATATTGCTTCTTCCTTGTACCCTTTCTTGTTGATCCATACCTTATGGAACTATCTTCTATTTGTCTTGTTCAGACAATTCCTCAGTAGATGACCAACCTCTCAGCATCCATAACAATGAAATGGGATTTTCCAATAATCTAAGCGCTATTTCCATTGGCTTCCATGTATATTTATCAGGACTTCCTCATAAAGCCCATCCTTGAGATCCAGCTCCACTAGAATTCTTGCACACCATCGATCCACTTTGGTTTTCGAGTCTGATTCTAAGGCCACAAACTTGCCTATGTTATTTCCAATTGCTTTCAAACATTCCTCCTCCTAAAACATCATAGGTAATCCCTGCATTATCACCCACACTTGCTGTATATTGGTGGGTTCTTTTGTTATTTTGAATCCAATTCTTTACTTATGAAGGATTAAGCCTGATGGCCCCCATCTCCAGCTTCTGTCTAACCATTTTTTCCCATCCTCTTCATGACACAATTTCATCAAGAACCATCCTCTTGGAAGGATATGGAATTCAAGACTATACCCAGTTCCTCATTGCCTCACGTCCCGGTGATTTTCAGCAGAAACGCCCCACAAGAGTGTGCTTCAGGTAGTTTGGGATTTCACCAAGGTTAATTTCTCTATCGACTATTAATTCCATGTTGTCTTTTCTCAACCTTACCCCCTTTGTTTTGCGTGGTAGTATTTTGTTGAAGCAATGATTGTCCGGACTGGTATCACTTGAGACGATCATTAAATTTTGTAGCTTAGATTGCTCTGACGTACTACGTGTTTCTTCTTCCATTATGAAACTCTGCGCCTTCGAGTGTGTGAACTAACCTCCCATGCCCTCACCCTACGTCTCTTCCTTTTTTTGCCGGTTCCAAAATTCATCTTTTGAATAGAATGAAGAGGTCTCCCATTCATTTGGGGTGTAGTTGACCTTGTCGTGCTGCATCTTGGAGCTTTCTTGGCTTCCCTTCTACCTGTTTGTTGCTTCTCTTTCGTCCTTCGTTCCTCCATCACCCGGAAAAAACTTCAAAAATGAGGAAAAACCCTCTTCTACTGTCTCGCTCTTGCTCCCTCGGTTTCCCTTATGCTCCCTTCGCTCCTCTCTGGAGTGCTCCGTGAAGCCCCATATATCTTGGCGATATATATATATAAACACTTATGAACACTAACAAATGCAATTAAATAAAATTATACGAGATGTATTTCAAAAATCAATATATCATAATTTATGTAATTTTTAAATTACCAAATTTATTACTATATTTCACTAATATAATATTATTTACATAAAATTTACATATTTATTGTGTATTTATTACGATTGTGTTTAAGTAATAATTTATTTTTGGTGTTGCTTCATTTTATTATTGATATGCATTTATCATG
>LPNX010111114.1:71431-125035 GCA_001517045.1 Pseudotsuga menziesii | reverse complement strand
AAAGATATTTCTTCTGAAGCCTAATACGAGGAAAATTGTTCTTCTTGATGTTATAAACTATAACTATGATCCCTCTATGATAGGATCTCTTATTCAATGTCATCCACAAAGACAAATCCTTCTATGTTATGGACCTTCGATTCTTCATGCTTCCAAGTTTCAAGCAATATAAAATCTATTACACTTGGCATCCAACCTAATGTGAGACCCTTGCTCCATCACGCATCTGCGTCATCGGTTACCAAGATATACTAGATTTGGATGGGTCCATCGTTGGCTGCGATATCTGAAGCCCATGTCTTTCCACAACCTTCACATACTCATTTTGCATCGATCCAATGCTATCCTTCTATTACATGCCCACTTTGAAGGTAACATGGTATATGGCCTTCCAGAATAGATCCTTGCCATGATTGGATTGAAAAGACATGTTGATTACTAATGTTGATGTAAATTTTATTTGATGTGTTATAGAGTTGCATATCACAAAAATTTGTAGTTGCAATTGTGAAGATCCATTCAAGAATTTTGTAGAGAAAAATTAACACAATAAAGAGAAGAGTGAACAAGTTGCTTAAATATAAAGGTTGTGATTATCATTTACAACTATTCATAATAATAATCCCATAAGAAAATGGTATATACCAGGACAAAATTACAACTCCCAATAATGTAAGAGATTTTTAGTTTAGTGAATAAGATTCCAAAATTTTAATTAGAAAAATTAACACAATAAAGAGACGAACAAATTTCTCAATATAAAAGTTATGATTATCATTTACAACTATTTATAATAATAATCTTAAAGAAAAATGGTAAATATGAATATACGAGAATGATATATACCATGACAAAATTATAAGTGACAATACACATAGCGACATGGTGTTTAAATATGAATGTAGTTTTTTTTTAATTTTAATTGCAACTCACAATACACATAAAGACATTGAGTTATGTGAGATTTTTATTAGTTTAGCCCATTTTTAAATTTTTTTATTAAAATTTAATATTATTATTTTGATTCTGTTTACACTCGATTTGAATCTTAATCTACGGCGGTCGATATATGTTCACCGCAAGACATAGCTGTAATAGAAAAAGATTAACATTTGTGACGTTCACTACAATCTTTTTAAAACTTTTAATATTATTATTTTTTCCAGCCTCCATTTATGTGGTGTGGTGAGAGTGACAACTACATGTAAAAGAAAAAATCTTTAAATAATCATTAGAAAACAAAATAAACGGATGAAAAGTGTACGAGGTGAATTCTTTCTGAAGACTTGCAAAGTAAAGTGAACGGCATATTGGCGAAATAGATAGTTCAGATACTAGAATCCGTGAAATGATTATATTATGATTTATAAACTATGTTAGGAACTGAAATGAAGCTTTGAAAAATTAATTATTTTCTGAAGCTGTGATGCAAGGTTTTAAATATGTAGAACAATGCATTATTAGACATATTGTGTAATATTAGACATATTGTGTAATGCATTATTAAATGTATCGTATTCTTAACTTATACATTTAATAATATATTGTTAAATGGTATATCATATGTGGATGATAAATGAGTTGTTTTCTAATGTAAATAATATTTTAATTTAATGAAACAAATTTATGTATTGAAAAATGTTATTTAAAACTTTAAAATATAAGACGGTTATGTTATAAAATTTTATGATTGTATTTACAGTAGTTAAATGTTTATGTGTCAAAATATTGGATAGATGTTGTCAAAGTAAAATATGTTATATTACCAAAAAAATTAATTTACAAAAAATTAAATATAATATTTTAAGATAAAAAATCAAATCAAATGAAAAGTAATTAAGAATTTTTTTTTATAAAATAAAAAAAATTAAAATCAACATAGATACTTTTAAACCCACATTACTTGTAAATTTATATAAACATGTAAAAGTTAGATAACAATAATTTACACCTAAAGAAATTGAATCTTTCTCAATGCTTGGTAAATCCAAATTTAAAATAAATTTATGACATTTTATAAATAAATTGAATTGAAAATTGATATCATTGAATGCTATATAAAATATGGTTTTAATAACAATTAATAACTATAACTATATTAATAAATATTTCTCAAATTCTTTAAAGATTGATAATGAAGAATTTCATTGTCAAGAAATAGTTTAAGCATTCTTCATTTTGGAAATTTTTTAAGATACATTTTATTTTTTCATTGTTAAATGGCATATGGATGAAGAAAAAAATGATATATTCATTGTTTTCTCAATCTAGACAAATATTATTTAAAGCATTTAATTAGATATTTTAAGAAATAATATTTTAAATTTTGACTTAGTGTGAATGTATATCATAAAATTTCATGATTTATGGACAAACTAAAAATTTGAAATTTGAAAAGGAGTGTTAGTGATTGCTCTAAAGTAATGTGAAAAGTTTTTTTAGTAAGAAAAAAGTTATATAATTGATATTCATAACTAACATAAAACTATATATAAATTTTATAAAAAAATCATGGTTTAATCATACTTATAAACCCTTTGATCATAAACTATAAATAAAATATAACTATAAATAAGTCTTATACAAATATCATAGTTTAATCATACTGATAAACTTTTCAATAGTAAACTATTATATAACTGTATCATATCTTTTATATCATACCTTTACAACTTATGCAATAAGATATTACCGAGATTTATGAGAAACACTTGTCATATACACAGAATCAAAAAAAGGGAAAAAACAAAGCATCATAAAAAAGACAAACATAGGATACATAAAATATAAGCAAACCATCTTTTCTTTCTTTAAAAACAAAATGCCTTAAGATAATTGTATCATATCTTTTCTATCATATCTATGCAGCTTATGAAATAAGATAGTACCAAGATTTATGAGAAACTCTCCTATTATATACACAGAATTAGAAAAAGGTGATAAAACAAAGCATCATAAAAAAGACATAACCCTCATATAAGCGAACCATCTTTTCTTTATTAAAAAACAAAATGCCCTAAGAAGAATATAAGCCTTTATTTGCACTATGTACTTGAAAAGTACTTGTTGCACATTGTGAAATTCCACAGTATGTGAACAAAATGAAATGTGAACAACACAAAGGAAGCACTTGGAATAAGTAGTACTGCTAAGTGGCCTTCAAAGATAAGATTACAATGATATATGCCATGTAACCGTTATGCAGCAGCTATATAAACTTTTGTCTTTAAGAGGAAACAATGGGAAGGTGCTTGAAGCTACTTTTCCATGTTTTTTTTTTACTTTAAGAGGAAACAATGGGAAGGTGCTTGAAGCTACTTTTCCATGTTTTTCAACTATGATATGATTTAACTAAAATAACATTTATGAACAAAAAATGTAACGGAAAAGGAAAAGAGGCTTACACTAGAAGAGTTTTATTTCACTTTTTGATTTTTAAATTATTTTATTTATTTTTTAATTTTTGAAAAATTTGTTTAAAAAAAATAAAGTATTTTATTAAAAAATTTAATTATGAAAAAGTATACACATGCTTTTTTCATCTTATAATTTTGAATAAAGAGATCAACAAATGAAAAAGAAAAGGAGGCAACTTGCAAACCATTCAAAAGTGACACTATAACAAAGTGATAAATAATAGTTCTAATTAATTATAATGGTCAATTTCCCTTCCAAACAAAATTCAAAAGATATATATTATTTTTATATTAAAAATGATGGTTTAAAAAAAAATGTAGTTGCTAATTATAAATGGGTGTTATGATGTGTAAATAGTTTTGGCAAGCAGAGGAAGTGAATATGGTAAAAAAGAGCTTAATTCAGCTGTAAGTTCTCAATATAACTCTAGCTCTTGGTAAGTCCTCAATCTAGCTCTAGAAAACTAGATTGAGGGCTTAACAAAAAACTTAATAGAATTATTTTGAAACTATTTATGGAGAGTTTGATTAACCTTTGATCCAACTTCATAGCTTGATGGAGGGTTAATCGACTCCCTTGAAGATGAATGACACTTTTGACAAGGAGAGGGTATAATTAATTGAAAACCTCTAAAATTCTATGCAACCATTGATTTTTTTTAATTTAATAATTTTAATGAAAATTTTGTAAAACTTGTTTTTTTTATATATGTTTTTATAATTTAGATTTTTTTTTATAAATTAAAATTAGTTTATTTAAATGAAAATTCAGTTTTATATTTATTAGAATTAATTTATTTTAATGAAAATTTTGTAAAATTAGCTATTTTCCTTATGTTTTTTTTAAATTAGATTTAGATTAAGTTATTTGTTATAATGATAACAATAAAATTATTAATATCAAAATGTGAATATGACTTTTCATATTATAAATTATTATTAAAATTAAATTAAATTATGTAATAAAAAATATATGAAATTAAATGAGATGTATTTCAAACATTAATATATCATAATTTATGTAATTTTGAAATTATCATTTTTATTACTATATTTCAACATTAATATATCATAATTTATCTAATTTTGAAATTATCAATTTTATTACTATATTTCATTAATATAATGATATTTACATAAAATTTATACATTTATTGTGTATTTATTATGATTTTTTTAAAGTAATGATTTATTTACGGTGTTGCTTCATTTTATTGTTGATATGTATTTATCATGTCCAATACCACTCTGCTTTAATTACCTATTAATTATTATTAACTTTTTTTACTTAACTATTTATATATTTTGGTGTAAGTTTGGATTTATAGAAATTGTTTTGATACAACCTGAAATTTAATGATTAAAAATAATTATTAGTATTGCTGGTAAAGGTTTTTTTGTTAGCACTTCCAAGCTTTACTAGAAAAAAGCCAAACTAGATATGCCAACTTGATTTTGTTTATTGTGCAATCAATCAAAACTTTAGTTTAATGTACATTTTCGATATTGGGAGTAGAGGTATTGTTGTTTAAAGTTCCATAAATTATCATAAAGTAACAGTGTCTAAGTCCAAAAATATCTTAATCCAATATGTGTTAGACATATCTTCCAAAAAATTACCGGATTTGCATTAGTTGAGAAATGTACAACCATCTTTATATTAGATATACAACTATGATGTGAATGCTAGGATTAGTTGTTAGTGGATCCTAATTGTCGTATAAGAGAATGCATGGATATGTTTAAACTTTCAATTGTTTCATCTCATGTCTTTGTAGATCCATAAGTGTTTGTGATCTTGCATGTAACATCCCCCAATAAATAAACATGATTTAGTAATTATGATTTTATTTTGAGTTATTGTTTTAATTAAATAAAGTTGGTTGGATCTAAAATTTGCCAATAGGTCCTTGGATGACACATGTAATAAAACAATATAATTAAATAAAATTAAGAATGAAGGAGGACATCTGTCACATACCCCAATTTTGTAAAATTATGTAAATTGTTTTAATTATATTTTTGAGACATTATGTTAAATTTAATGCTGAGTAGGAACTGATGAATCAGCCGAGTCAACAGAATTGGAATGTAATTCAGAATATTTTATTATTAATAAATAAACTGTGGAGACAACAGCATGGGAGAGCTGTTAAAAAGAGGTTACTAGTCAAACTGGTGGATGAAACTAGGTGGAGGGAAAAGGACAAGTGGCCTAGCATCCTCAAACACTTCCTAAGTTGCAGGTGGAAACTTCCCGACATTTGGGGTCATGATCCCCCAATAAAGAGGGATCAGAGCAGGTGGTTCATTAAAATGACAACTAACCCAAAAAGACCTAGGCAATCTTTTAAAAAGTACTCAATGAAGAGAGCTGAGGCTGCTCAGATATTTTCCAGAGAGAATTCATTCAGGTGAATGTTATTTAAGAAATTCATTGAGGAAAGAGGGAAAAATAGTAAGGAAGTTGTTCTCAGAGGATTGTTGCAGTAACTTGATTTTATTACAGCTTTTTAGCTGGGAGAACTTACTGATAAGTTCTTGATTTATACTGAGTTTGAGGACTGGTATCTGACATTTGCTACACCTAGTTCCAGCTGGGGAGACCAGAGCAAGCTCGGGGATCCCGAGGAGTTACTGTTTGAGCGTTCTCCGGGAGTTGGTAGGGAGGAATGACCTCCAATTGATGTTGTTGTCCAAGGCTTAAGCAGGTTCTGTCACTTATCTATTTATTTTTTAAAGAGTACGAATGGATGATTATTATGTTTATATTATATGACAGAAGAGTTAGCTAGTTTAGAATGTGATTGTTTCAGTTTATTAGAAATTAATCTGTTGATGAAAATAAAGAACCACTGTGTTTTTCCACATCTGGGTTCACCAGACCGTTCTCCAGCACAGGGGTAGAATTATAGAAGGATGATATGATGATGAAATAGCATAGAATGATAGTAAAATTTTAGAATAGTATCACTGTGTTATTTGCAGAGGAATTATCTTGGTATTGGGAGTAGTATTTTTTTGTATAGTTCTTGTTATTTCGTTGCTTTCAGTAACTTCAAGTGCTTCATAGATTTACAGTTTATTTTTCTTCAATTTAAAAGCAACTATTCCCTGGTACAATTCGTTGTTTTCAGTAATTCTATTATTGTAAAGAATAGGTAGAAGAGTAAAATTTTAGACTAAGTTATTTTAATGTATTACTATACAGCTATTTAGTTTAATACCAGAGCTGGTAGTAAAAATTTAAAGTAGAATAAATCCTACTGTTAAAAATAAACTAAGTAAATACTCTGAAATAAATGATTTTATTGGTGCTTATCAAATAAACTCTCGATAGAGTTAATTAGAATTTCGATATATATATAGATAAATATTATAACTAAGGAAATAAAACAAATACAGTAGAGCATAGATAGTATAGCATATTTTTTTACAAAAATCAAATCCCAAGTATAGTATACAATATACTTATAAAATAACTAAGGATATTAATATAGAGACTATAGAACTATCAGAGAAATAATATATATATTACTATAGTAATAAGGTACTTAATTTACATAGTATAGAAATATTATTACCTTTAAAAATAAAGTAGTATTCTTGTAGTTATAAGTATATTTTTCAGAACTGTTTATACTGTCTGAGTATACAAATGAACTGACAGTTCTTAAAGACCATTGTAAAGCGAAAAGCATAAAAACCCTGTATCATTACAAGGGTATAAAATAAACACCTATAATTACAATTTCTTATTAATAAGAGAATTAAATTATAGATCAGGTATATAAACCCGAAGAATAGTATTATCTGTAAGCAGTATTAAATCACATGTTTTTCTTACAGGAAGAAGATAACAGAAGTACAGGATACTCATCTATTGAGCTCAATCATAACTAAATAGTAACCCTAATTTTGGAGAAGCATTTATTAACTGAATAATAACTTTAAACGAAAAAGGAACAGAGTTATTTTCTCTTACTCATAAATAGGGTTAAACTTAATAAAACCCAATTATGTAAATAATTAACAAATGGTGGAATTTACAATTATTACTCACAGTCGTGGGTTTAAAATTAAAAATGAAGTAAGTTATCAAATTATAGTAATGTAAGAAATAAAGAAATACCGAGAAGGAGAGAAATATTAAATACTTATAATAACTTAGGGTAAAAACCTTGTTCTTCCAAAATACACAAAATTATGGATTGTAAAACCCGGTTTTGTCACAATAATCCACGACAGTACTGTAAAAATTATCCACGAAGGCTTACATCCTGTTTTTCCACTTTAAATTACAGTAATATGTACAAAACCAAAAATAAAAGCTTTAAACTCATGGCCGTAGCGAGAGAAAGCCTTGTAGTGAAGCAAGGGTATTAACTAAAACTGTGAAAACAAACAACCAAAAGCCATGAGGGTTTAACAAGCCGCTTTGACCGAGCCCTCATTACCCCATAAGGGTTTGTACAAGGTGTATGAGCCATGGAGAACGAGGCTTACAGTGGCCCTTATCGCCGTAACCCTGTACTCTTTTGCAAATAGAGAAGAGAGGCAGCTTGTACGTGAAAACAATAATACGGTTGGGTGTTAAAAATCTATTGCTTATAAAAATCAAGAGATGCTTATACAAATAAACGATACTTTCTTATAAAAAAAAACTAAAGAATTCTATTACCTTTGCAACTGGCAGTCTCGCGCAGTAGAGTGGTGACCAGCGAACAGCTTGAGCGAGGAGCATGCCATCCATTTGCAAGGAGATGGCATTACATCACTCGTGATTCTATGATAGCAAGGAACCCTAAAAGTCACCCAATGGATGGAGTAAAACAAACCCTAGGTTGAGTTATAATTCATCCCAATAACGCACAGCAAACGATAAAGCTAAGACCAAAATCACACCGAATGGTGGAGCCACTTGCGTTGGACAAACTGGGAGAGAAAGGTGAGATCTATCATAGTTGATGGTTTAGTAATGGCTGTGGGGACAGTAAAAGATTAAAGGATAACGAGCAACGTTTTACAGACAAAACACTCCAAAACAGCCTTCTCTTTGGTGCATTGAACCAGCTAATCAGGGAGGAGAAGTTACAGACAGTCTTCACACTACTCAGGTGACAGAGTGACGGTGTAGATGGATTATCTTCGCAGAGGATGGACAAGATCCCGGAGGTGAGGTAAGATAATGAACTAGGGTTGGGAGACAACTCTTTTAAATCCTGCTACACATGGCCAAAACACAGCCACGTAGTCTTGCAAATATTTCACTTTCGATGGGTGTTCATTCCATAGTTTCGATGAACAGATCGATCTCAATAGTTGACAATCATTCAGTGCACGAAGGATATACCTTAGTCGGGCCTGAAGTCAACCTATCATTTGCACATAATCACAAGAACAATGGTTGTTATGTAAACTTTATGTTAGAGCCATCATCGATGCATAGTATAATTTTCTATAGAGTATATTAGATTATAATATCCTCCTTGAAATTTAAATATGTTATAACTTTATGTGCAACATAAGAATTTCTAGAATTAGGGTAAAGAGCTTTATAACATGATGTTGGGTTTAATAAACATACGTTCTAAAGAGTACTATAGTGATAAGCGCAATCACTTTATCCTTTTTACAAATTTGATTGTTTAAGGTAGACATGGATTGTTTATTGTAAAGGTCTTAGAAGTCATCCTTGGAAGGAGTCTATAACCTTAATCTATCATGGATATGTTTATGACCCGATCATTTGGATAAATGACTATTTAGGGTACTAAACTCCTTATAGTCTTAATAGAATAAGCTTGTAATAAGATTTTACATGGGAGATATAATACATAAGATTTAGAAAGAATATTAATCTTTTATAAGTATTATCGTGTCCACTTATATTAAAAATTATAGAATCTACTATTATTTGATTTGTAGGAGGTTGCAGGTTTAACCCTAGTAACTATTGAATATTAATGTAACATTATTGTCTTACCATAGTCATATAAATTAGATAAATGTGTACATGGGAAATAGCAACTAAATATTTTTAAATGAATGCGCAAACATCCTAAACTTAGGATTTATCACATATAACTCTGAAGCCATAAAAGAGAAAATTTAGCAGTGTATTGGCTAGACCTTGAAACTTTTATAATTGTGCATTCTTTTATTGATTAGAATGATAGCTAGTTTACAGTATGTGATCCATCAGATCTAAGGTAAAATTAGTATGTGTTAACTCAAGGTAATGTAAATAAGACCTAGTGCTTTAGCATGATTATTTCCTTATCTGTGGATAATTTGTTTTAGAAACAGTAAATTGGAAACCCCTTATTTATATGTCTACAAAGTAAGAATATTTGTGTTTCTTAAACATAAACTTTAAGTTCATTTGCCTTGTGTAGACAATCTTATTTAAAGATCCTTTGACACTAGTAACTTTGGTAGATAACAAACAATTCAGTAAATATTAAAATATATAATGCTTGTTTTTATTAGAAATAAGAACTGATAACAAATTTACCTTGATAAGCATTGAAAAGTGCTTAGCTGCTAACATCTTACTAAACTGGAATTGCAGTTGAACTTGTATTTCAAAGACTTTCAAAGTTTTACTTGTAGTAGCCAATCTTCTTACCTGTAATCTGTAAGGACAGAAGGAACTTTTTACATTAGCTTGTAAGCTAAGTAAGCCCAGTTTCGTGACAGCCCCACCTTGTAAATGAAAAAAGAAACAAGTCAGTAATCTGAAAGGAATATTTTATCACTCTAAGCAATTAACAGATGAATTTTAACAATAAGTTGTTAATCTTTAACTAATTAGTTGTTTAGTTAATTGCATTTAATGATAATATCAAGTAAATTTTAAATTTTAAAATTTTCAGGAAATTTGGGGTTTTGACAACATCCACGTTGAATGAGGAAGTTATGCATACAATAGTGGGGGAAGAGGAAGAGTTAACCTTGGGGATGTTGAAACAAGTGTCAAAAGTGCAATTATGGCATTAGACAGCCTTGGAAATCAAGGATTTTGTTAGTTGTGGAAATTCCATGAGGAATTAGCTGCTTGCAGAAAAGACATAGGCAAAATAAACTATAAAAAGGAAGCATATGAGGGAGGACGGACGGTGCTTAGTATGCTGGAAAGGAATCCTTGCTGTGTGAACACTCTATGTTAGGAAAGTTATTGAATCCTTGCTGTGTCAACACTCTGGTGTTAGGCAAGTTATTTCTCATTGATTGACGACGATTCCAGTTTGAGGTTGATTGTCACCACTCTCGGCATGCATAAATTAGCTTGAGGGTGATTAAGGGAGGAGAGAAATATGTTCCTAATCTACAGTTGGGTGGAACATGGTTGTCCCTACCACATTCAGGATCGGTGTAATTCCATCTTCCATTAAACTATTATATTATGCAGACTGTTTATTTCTTCATATATACATGCATGCCATTAACTTGATTTTATCTATGTAGGATCTTAGGTTTTTCTGGATGAAAACTATAAATATTTGTATGAATAATAGATCATGTTCTGATTTATTCCAAGCATTGTTTTGATTTATAATTACATTTTGGGTTTACCAAATAATTTGATAATATGGTTCTCATAACCTCTCTGCATTATTGCTCAAAAGGAACTTCTCTTTCTATACATTATATTTGAATTTGACAATTGGTTTACCTAGATCTTGAAGCATCTACAATAGATTTAACGGATTTACGATAATTTATTTCTCTATTGCAACTATGTTGGAAACAATTAACTATACTATGTTAAGGAAAACTAAGATTATCTTTATATATACTTATAAGTAGCACGTTTAATACTAGCATAGATTACATGAAATTATTTCATAACTAATAATTGGGTTTATACATATCTGATGATAGATTTTCTTTATTAATTGTTAGGGTTGTTTAAGTGTTAGGATGGACCTTTGTAAAATATTCTTATGCATATTAATAGATTGAACATATCAACAAGTCGAGGGTATTAACATATCAATAAAGGTTCCATAAATTAATTATAAGAGGATTTTTTGGTTTAACCCTCACTAAAGAAAATACAGATGAAAATAAAATATGCTCTAAATCTCGTTTTTAACATGGAAATAAAAGGAATCATCCGCTATTAATAGTAAAATGGATTTATGGACCAACAAGTTTTAATCTAATTAGACATAAGATAAATTTGTAGGAGTTATTAAAGTGTATTTAAAAAATGGAATATCTATACTAAATCTTGTAACCATGATTAATTAAGAAGAGGAATAAGGATTATTTCTCATATATATTAGGAGACCCATCGGGTCGTAGCAAGAATCACAACTAGAAAACCTTTTCAAATAACAAAAATAAGATTCAATAACAGTGTGGTGGTAAGAACCTTCAATGGCATCCACGATCACTTAAAACCAAATCTTAGAATCTTACTAGCAAAACTTCTAAGTGTGAAAGAAGGTTGCAGAAGCCTAATTCATAAAAATTTAAAGGTGCAACCCGTAATCGACAATCCACAAATTGCGGAAGGTTAGTTGTGGAAGGAAAATTGTGGAGGGTTCATTTGGGTAAATTTTAAAAGAAACCTACAATCCACAATCCGCAAATTGTGGAAGGATAGTAATAGAAGGAAAATTGTGGAAGTTTCATTTGGAAGAGTTTAAAAGAAATATGTAATTTGCAATCCGCAAATTGTGGAAGGATGGTTGCAGACGAAAAATTGCGGAAGGTTCATTTGTAAAAGTTTAAAAGTAATTGGCAATACAAAATCCATAAATTGCGAAAGTATAGTTATAGAATAAAAATTGTGGGAGGTTCATTTTGGAAAAGTTTAAAGGAATCCCACAATATGAAAACCACAAATTGCAGAAGGATAACTGCAGATGGTTCATTTCATAAAAGTTTAGAGAAAACCGACAATCTGCAATCCGCAAATTGTGGAAGCTTCATTTGGGAAAATTTTAGTGGAAACCCTCAATTCACAAATTGTGGAAGGACGATTGTTGAAGATTAATTTGGGAAACGTTTAGAGGAAACCCACAATCCACAATCGCAAATTACGGAAGGACAATTGCGAAAGGTTAATTTGGGAAAAGTTTAAAGGAAACCCACAATATGCAATCTGCAAATTATGGAAGGATAAATGTGGAATGATAATTGTAGAAGATTCATTTGAAAGAAAGATTAAAAGAAACCCACAATCCGTAATCCATAATTGTGGAAGATTATTAAAAAAAAAGGAAACCCGCAATCTACAATCTGCATTTCTAGAAAGAGCACTGTGGAAGACTAAATTATGGAATGATCATTACGGAAAGATACATTTCAGAAATATCATGGCGGAAGGATCATTGTGGAATCCTATTTGCACAAATCAATTTGTGGAATGGTCACTCCAGAAAGATAAAATGCAGAAAGAATAATAAATCTAGAAGTTCTGGACTTAGCAGATGGATGTTTTGGAGCCTAATTTTCATAGCCAAGTCCAAAATTTGAAGAACAAGATAATTATTGAAAAACATCACCTACAGGTTGAATAACACTTGAATTTATTGTTTCCTGGGTAAACATTTTCATTGCACAACTTGTCAGGTAGAAATGAAGCATGTTTTCAATAACAGAATGAAAAACTATGATAGATGTCCTTAATAGCATGTAAGGACTTTAATTATGTGTCATGTGTCTTATATATATATATTGGATATTTGAGGTGTGTAAATTATGGGGATTTTACATTTGGTATCATAGCCGCAGGTTTAACCCTATTTATTATGGAAACATTGAGTTCCTCTTGAACAAACTAAAATGTATGCATGAAAAAATTTTAGGGCCAAATAATTGCTTTAGATAATGAAAATGATGGCAAAAATGAAGAAGATGATCATGCATAACATACAATTAAACTAGAAGAAGAAAATTCTGAAGCTATTCAAGTGTTAGACACAATGAGACATTTGATTATGGAAATACAGAGTTATAAGGCAGATAATTAACAACTAAATAAATCTCAAGAGAAGCAGCAGGAAATCAATGAAATGTTACTACACAGTCTACATGAAAGGAACAATGGAAATGATCAATGAACATATACAAAGAAGGATCAGGAGGTTAGTAAAAATGATAAAAGAAAATATAACTCCTCCAATGATACACAAAAGTCTGAAAATCAGATAAAAACCGTCGGAAAAAGAAAATCGGCCATTTGGAAGGGGAATCCTTATAACATAAATGAATAGTTGCAACATAAAAGTAATAAACCTGTTAACTTTGGAACAAAATGGACTGTTGGAATCGCTAAATAACTACTTAAGTTTTGGGAGTGTGGAGAACCCCATTTATGAAAAAAATTCCCACTCTTCAACGAAGCAAATAGGGATATTCATAACCTACAAGAATCTTCCACTGTTGGAGAAATTGGAAAGTTTCCACGGGATTAATGCAGCCCTTGAATACCATCAAGCAGATCATTAATATGCAATTGCAGAAATTGAGGGTACAATTTATAGCCAAAATCTCTCTATATTAATTGATCCATGGGGATACCTTAAGTTTCATCACTCCCAATATGATGGAGAACTTCCAACTTGCCAAGGTAAGGCATTCAAAACCATGGTTAGTCCAGCTAGACGCTAGAGAAAAAATAAAGATAACTGATTTTATTGCTGATTATGAAATTAAAATATAAGATCATGAGACTAAAATCAATCTGAATGTTTTACCTCTAGGATCGTATGATATGATAATTGGCCTCGATTGTTTAGAAAAGTATAAGGTAGGGTTAAATTGTTTCGATAATATCTTTACATATTTTGCTGAGGATCAAATTGTTAGGATCGTAAAGGGTATTTATAAACTTGTCTCTTTAAGGCATATTTCTACCACACAATTAAATAAATGTTTGAGGAAAGGTCTGGACGATTTATGCAGTTTCAGTCACTGGCCTACTCCTTAATAAAAATCGAACACATCTAAGTGATCACATAACTCTAAGTGAATTTATAAATGTGTTTCCAAAAGAGATGCCAAGACTACCCCCTCAATGAAAAATAGATTTTTCCATTGATCTTATACCTGGATCTGCATCGATATCCAAAATATCGTATCGAATGAGCATTCTTGAACTAGCTAAATTCAAAATCCAGTTACAAGAACTGCTATATAAGGGTTATATCAGACCCAATGTGTCACCTTAAGGAGCACCAATTTTATTTGTTAGGAAAAATGATGGAACTTTACAACTTTGCATAGACTATTGGCAACTAAAAAAAGTAACCATTAAAAATAAATACCCAGTGCCTCAGATTAATGACCTGTTCGATCAGGTATGGGGAGAAAAAATCTTCTCTAAGTTATATTTATGGTCTGGTTATCACCATATCAGGATTAAGGAAGAATATTCTAATAAAACAACTTTCACGACTCGTTACAGGCACTACGAATTCATAGTAATTCCTTTCAGTTTAACTAATGCCCCCGCTACATTCATGTGTCTAATGAATAGTATATTTAACAAGTATTTGGATAAGTTTGTGTTAATTTTTATTGATGATATCTTAATTTAATCCAAGTCAAAGTATGAACATGAACAACATTTAAGAATTGTTCTCCAAACCTTAAGAGATCATCAACTTTATGCTAAATTTGAAAATGTGAATTCTTTAAAAAAGGAATTCAATATTTGGGTCATATTTTCTCCGAAAGAGGAATCACGATAGATACACATAAAATAAAAGCTATCTCATATTGGCCAGTGCCAAGGGATGTAGTTGATATTTGATATTTCATGGGACTCACTGATTATTACCGGAGTTTTATTGAATAATTCTCAAGGATTTCCTATCCCATTAATTCTTTACAAAATAAAGGAGTAAATTTCATATGGTCCCTAAAGTGGCATGAACATTTTGAAAATCTAAAAAAATTCTTAAATTTTCTTAATCTACTTAAATCATATCTTAAAGACAAATTTTTATTAGTAGATCATTGAAACAACAACAAGCCGAAGAACACAAAGATTTTCCTCAAGGAACCCACAAGGGAGAAAACCTGTAAAACTTCCTCAATATAGAACTCAACCAGAGCAGTGTAAAACCCATACAACTACTTATGTTTTCTTTCTAGTGCAATAATATTTCTCTCTTCCAAAACAACTTGAGTGAGTGATTACAAATGAAGGGGAGCGCCTCCCTATTTATATTCTTCAATTGAATTGACCTCTAACCTAATAGGGTCGACTTGTCTAACTGTCTAGGTTGACTTGTCTAGTATGACACCAAAAATAACATTTATTATATTGACACTTGGTTACGATTGACCCAACTTACATTCAGAGGTTTACATGGATTCTTTCAATGACTCTAGGAAGAACAAACTCATATATTGAAGGAAAAACCCAAACAATACATCTGGAATATCTTCCGAAGTTACAATACTTTAACACTCCTTCTTAACTAGAAAGGTATTCAATCACTGTAGAAACTGCTACTACATCTGTACATATGAATGGTGAGTCTCTATATGTCATAGGAAGTTTTAGAACATCAAAATTCATAAACATCATCGATCTCAGTTGAATCATTTTCTTCAATATCAATATGTGGATATTGAATCATCTAATATACATCCTTGAGCATCTTCTATCATCTTTTGAATTATATTCCATGGTATCAATATGTGAATACTGAGTCATTTGAATAATCTTTTAGATCATCCTTTGCAGCATCAGTATGTGAATATTGAATCATATTTTGCCACATAGGTATGTGAATACTGAATCATCTTCTGAATGTTGAACCTTCTACTGTAACATTAGTAAGTGAATACTGGCTCATATTATGCTATATCAATATGTCAATACCGAATATTCTATGAAATTTGAAACATCATCTGTAACATCAACATACTAAAACATCAACATCCACATCATCATTATATATCAACAACAACCTCATTAGCATGTTAGTGTTAAAATAAATAAAAAAACATCCACAATGCTAGATCATCATCTGCATTACCATAATAGAGATTCTATAACATTAACATCAACATCAATATATAAATAATGAAGAAGACTAATCAATAATTATCAGTGTAGCAACACTGAACTATTTCAACAATCAACTCAACAACCACCCGTATAAAATACTAAAACTATCATCTCAATAATCATCAGTATGGCAATACCGAAACTATCATCTCATCAGTCATCAATATAACACCGTTGAAGAAAAACTATCAACAATCATTAGTATGATAATAATAAAGCAATCATCTCAACAATGATCAATATAAAAATACTAAAGCAATCATCTCAACTATCAATAGTATAAGAATACGAAAGATACATCTTTTCGTTCAACGTGTCAGAGCAACATCACGGTGAGTTCTCTGGTAGATCCATCGGGGAATTTTGTCTAACCTGCTAACTCTTTCGATCTAAACAAGCCTAGTTAGATAGATGGATCTCCCTTGGAACCAATCAAGCCTTGTCTAGATTACTAACCATTTTGGGCCAACCAAGCCTAGTGAGACATACTAATCCCCCTAGGATCAACAAGCCTTTTCTTACTTACTAACCCTTTAGGGCCAATCAAGCCTAGCCATACTTACCCTCCTCTAAAATGAGACACTCACCACTGCATCCATCATCTACTATCACTCCCTCTTTCGAGAGAAGTCCTTTCAAACTACACCAAGCTTGTCTCAAAAGTATTCAAACTTTACACAAGAGAGAGGCTTAATTAAAACATATGCCACTTGTTCCTCTGTAGGAACATACTTGAGTTTTACATCTCCTTTCTGAACCATATCCTAAATGAAATGATATCTTATTTCAATGTGCTTTTTCTTATCATGAAACACGGGATTTTCCATCATATTAATACAACTCTAACTATCACAAAGGATATATGTAGCATCCATCTGATGTAACTTCCACGTCATATTGGATGTTAAGGAAAGGATGGTTTTGATTGAGTTGTACTTAGATAATGGTGCAAAGGTCTCCTTATTGTCAATTCCTTCCTTCTGGGAGATTTTACAAGCTACGAATATCTCCTTGTACTTCTCGATACTACCATCTTTTGAGTGCTTACTTTTGAATATCCATTTTGAGGATACCATTGAATTGTATTTTGGTCTTGGTATTATTTCCCATACATCATTCTTTATAATGAATTGGTATTCCTCAACCATTGCATCAACCTAATCCTACTTTTTTGCTTCTTCAAAACAAGTTGGTTGTTTATCAACGAGATCACACATCAAAGCTACATAACTAGGGTATGACTTTGGATTCTTTCTTTCTCTGACGGTTCCTTCTTCGACACCATGTCTTTTTGCTTCTTCAATTACTTCACGAGCCTAGGAAGGTCTTCTATTTCATGAGATCATTTCAAGGGGAAATTTTTTAGGTCTTTGAGGTTCTATCATATCATGATCCTAAGGCATATGATCTTCTTCTTCATTCCTAACTGGTTTAGGATCTTCTGCAACTCTGGGAGTTTCATGCTCCTCTTTATCTTCCTTGTCTTTGTTTCATTTTCTGAAGGTTCTGTTTCATTTTCTAATTTCTCACTATATCCTACAAATAATCCCTTCTTTCCCGAAGGATATAACTTTGACCTTTTCTCCTTGGGAATGTGTATGTATACCGAACAACTAAATATCTTTAGGTGTCTTACTTGAGGATTTTCTCTAGTAAACATCTCTTCTGGAGTCTTATTCCCAAAGGTAGTGTGGGAGATTATATTATGTACATATACTGTTTTTATGGATACTTATT
Organism: Pseudotsuga menziesii; assembly: GCA_001517045.1. NCBI lineage: Eukaryota > Viridiplantae > Streptophyta > Pinopsida > Pinales > Pinaceae > Pseudotsuga > Pseudotsuga menziesii. Next base: position 106,840 of record LPNX010111114.1, on the reverse strand, counting down.
CCCATAGGTACATAGGTATATCTTGATCACATATCATAGATTTCGCAACTTCCATGATAGATCTGTTCTTTGTTTTTTCCACACCATTTTGTTGTTGATTATAGGGAATGGTGAGCTTCCTCTTAATCCCACCTTCTTTGCAGTACTCATTGAATTCACTTGAGGTGAACTCTCCTCCATTATCTGACCTCAATATATTGATCCTCTTTCAGAGAGGTTTGCTACCAAGGCCTTAAATTCTTTGAACCTTTTAAACAATTAATCCTTTTTTTCAAGAAATATATCCAATTCTTGTGGGAGTAATCATCAATAAAGGAAGCATAGTAAACATACCCTCTTAATGAAGTAGTTTGCATTGGCTCACATATATTCCTGAATGGATAATATCTAATATCATGTTTCCTTTGTTGTCAGTGTTTGGATAAGGGTACTTAGTATTCTTTCCTTGTGCACATCCTTTTCACTCTCCTTAATTATCTATATGAATCTATGGTAAACCAATCACAACCTTGCTCACAATTGGCAATGATTTGTAGTGTATATGAGCAAGCCTTATTTTCCATAGCTCAAATGGGATTATGGTACTAGTCATTAATGTTGAATATACATGTCCCTTTAATCTGTAGATTCCTCCTTCTTCAACTCCAATTACTACTTTATCAATTATGGTTTTTTCCTTTTTCCACATGAGAACTTCTCCATCCACAAAAGAAACTCTAAAACCCTTCTTATCTAAGGATGAGATAGAAATAAGGTTCTTCTTTAGTCCTAGGATACACAGGATATCCTTCATCTTCATGGAATTTCCATAGTCCAACTGATAGGAGGATTCTCCCATTCCTTTGATGGGATATTGGTAATCATCTCCAAACATTACTTTTTGTGGGGAATCCTTTTGTACAAGACATGAGAGTGAGTCCTTGTAACCTGTCATGTGCTTGGAGGCACCACTATCTACTAGTCAAGTGTCATTCCCTGGTGAGACTGAACCCGTGAGTGCATAGATCAAGACATATTCTTCACAGGATTCTTCATCTTCATGAGCTCTCTCTTCATCTTCTTGATCATTGTATTTAGCAGAATGGGCGTGAAATATTTTCTTATTTTTGACTCATTTTTCTTTCATGGGACGGTTCATAGCAATGTGTCCCTTCTTATGACAAGTGAATCATTCATAATTTGAGAAGTATTTCTTGGACATATTAAACCCTCAAGTCTTTCTAGGAGGATGGTCAAAACTCTTTCTCTTGTTCTTGCCTTTGGTATGGAATGTCAAGAATTGATCCTCATTTTCATTTATCTTTTCTTCTCTAGCTGCTATTGTTTCTTCTTCTTGAAAACAATCTTCCCATAATTGTTGAAACTTGGTTAGTCTACTTCTTGAACAAATTCCTTGGATACGTGATTCCCAATCTCTTGGAAGACCATTCAAAGTGGTTATTACAACTTCTTCTTCTTCAACCATTTCAGCAATAGCTTCCAATTGCTCCTTGATTTGAGCTAATCTTGTAAAATAAGATTGCATGGTTTAGTTATGAGCCCTTACACTTTTGAGGTGATTCGTCAAGGTCATATTTCTATTGATGTTTCTTCCTTCAAATAGGCTAGATAGAGCATCAAACATTTATTTTGGTGTCTCCCTTGAGGATACTTGAGGGATCAAATAATCTTTGATGGATTCAACTATGATCCTTTTAGTCTTGATCATATCCTTCTTATATTTGGACATAGCTTCAACTTCTTCTCATTATGCAACTTCCTCCATTATAAATCCTTCTAGATCATTTTCTTCTAGGATGAGCATGACATTATACTTCCATGCTCTGAATTTTTCATCACCTTCGGTATTCTCATATAGCTTGGTATTCTTTGTCATATCAACAGAATGAGCACATCAAATGGAATTAGGAGTAGTACTCAGACTTGATGAATACATATTATGGCTAACCTTCTTTTGGATGACCTAGGGTTTGATGCAAAAATCCTAATTTTCAGTTGGGATCACTAGTAGGGTTGAGTGATGGAAAATATGCACCTTCCCATGGTGAGCTAGACTATATCTTTATTTTTCTGATATTTATGATGGAGTCTCAGGAAAAATGAAGCCCTAGTTCTTCCCAGTAGTAGTGTTTAGTCCAAAACTAAAACTTCTTGGAATTCAGTTATGTTTCCACAGAAATATGTGCCCTTCTAGGGAGAGTTCAGTGAGCCGTATTTTATGGTTGATCTATTGAGGTATTTGTTTGGAGAAACAATCCCTACTTGTGTAGTGTCTCCTTTCAGGGTGGCTCTGATACCATGCTAATTTTTCTTAATTGCTTAGATGATATTTTAAAACATTTTTCACTAGTAGGATCATTGAAAGAGCAAGCACAAAGAGAATAAATATTTTCCCCAGGGAAACCACAATGGAGAAAACCACGTAAAACTTCCTTAGTATAAAACTCAACTAGAGCACTATAAAACCTAGACAACTACTTCTCTCTTCTTCTTGGTGCCCTAGTTCTTCTGTCTCTTGCAAACTTTCTTGAGTGACTATGTACAAATGAAAGGGAGCGCCTCCATATTTATATTTTTCACTTCCGTTGACTTAGGACCTACCATGGCCGACTTGTCTAACTGATTAGGACAACTTGTCTAACAAGAAATAAAAAATAGCATTTATTATAATGACACTTGGGTACTATTGACCCGACTTACATATAAAAGTTTATAGTGATTCTTTCAATGACTCTTACATGACCAAACTCATCTCCTAATGGAGGAATACAAACAATACATATATTATATATTCCAAAGTTACAATAGTTTAACAAGATCCACTATATACATGTGTATCAATCTTAGTATGATGGTAAACCACTCAAATATGGAGCAATTCCATCTTTTTGCTTTCATCTTGGCTCAAATCAACATAAGTAGAAGTATATGAACAACTAGGAATAAAATTGTTACCTTGAAGACTCATGGCCATTATCTTGGACTCATCTCTTGAATTAGATCCAAGATATTATATTATAGCAACAATCTTCTTTTACCTTTCTTATAGTTATCCCATTTTGATTTTAATTCTGGGTGCAACTTCCAACATTGATCCTCATTATGTCCCTTTTTTGTACAATGAGAAAAAGTAGGTTTCTCATCATCCTCCTTCATTGTAGATGTCCTTTTGAGCTTACCTTATTTTAGCTACAAATATTCCTTTGAAGAATTTCCATGGTCATTGCTTATAAATACCTCAAAATGAATAGATTTCACACTAACTTCATCAATGTTAGTTGGATTAAAATTAAGTATATGATGCCTTAAATAATCCTGTGACGCACCTACATACTTCCACAAAGTTTATTGTGTGTACAAAGGAATACCTAACATTAATGTTTTCTTCCTAAATTCACAAGTATAATATTTCACCCCATGTCATTTGTTTTGACTTAATTTATGCCAATCCATAATGTCTGCATCCAACTTTCCATTATATATAGGAAAATAAAATTTGACATACAGCTTCAATAATTGCTTCTTAAAAGAATATTTATGATGAAAACTAGAATGATGAGAAGACGAGGAAGAAAAAGAGCTTGATCTCCAAGATGGAGATGAAGGTTTTGGAGGGTCTCCTCCATTTACACGGTTCACATAAGCATCATTCTTTATTTTCACTTCCTTCTTCTTTTCTTTTTTTTCCAGTTGCTCTTGATAATCTACAAACATTGTTTCTACCCTATCTTCCATCTAGTAGAAATCCTTGTGGAAATCCTTCTAATTCTCTACATTAAGGCCTTCATATTCCATTTTCTTTCTTTGATGTGCATGTCTAATCTCTACGTCGAAAGGATCGAATTTTCCTTCACCTGCTTTAAGCTTGAACCTAGTAAGCATCCACACTCACAATGTAGTCAAACATGCTCTGATACCATCTTGATATGGCAAACAACCCAAGGATCCAGTGACTAAAATGAATTTGAATGTGAGTGTGACAATGTCATCATGCTTGTGATTATTACATAATAATGTTTCAAAATCATAACTTAATGTTCAATTCATGATTTAAAAGAATAAACAAGTTTTAATGCAACAATTATGACAATATCAAGATGCTCTGATACCATCTTGATATGGCAAACAACCCAAGGATCCAGTGACTAAAATGAATTTGAATGTGAGTGTGACAATGTCATCATGCTTGTGATTATTACATAATAATGTTTCAAAATCATAACTTAATGTTTAATTCTTGATTTAAAAGAATAAACAAGTTTTAATGCAACAATTATGACAATATTAAAATCAAATCATGAAAAAGATGATAAACCAAACTTGATAACAAAGTTCAGTCACAAAGAGACTACATATCCAAGTATGCTTATCCAATAAGGACCGATCTTATTAATGTGGTAAAAATAGTAGATGCACCAAAATACATAATTTGAAAAGCATAATTTTTCTTTGGAAATATTTCCAAACAAACTTCACTAATCTTCTTGAAAATCTCTCCCACTCTAAAAAGCATAAAATAAGATTCACACAACTACCAAGAATTCCCCTCCAAAAAGACCCCATAAATGATGTTCCCTAAAACTTGTTTCTTGTCTCCTCTCAGAGCATTTAGAGTCTCTCCCTTGCGGCTTGATGTAGAAGCATTGAAATGGTGCCTTGGGTGGTAACCAACCATTCTTAACTTTGTAAATTCAAAATCGTGCCCCCTACTTTTCATGGAAACCACACTCCAATGGTGGAATAAGTTTAACTTATCACCGATAAACCAAATGTTAACATAACCATAATATGGTCAAACCAACCATATATATACATAATAATGGTCATATACAAAACTATATGGTGTTTCGTTGAATGGAATCCATGGTGGCACACTTACCTTTTTGGACATAAATCTAAAGTCAAACTTTTATATATATATGTCCGTTGTTTTAACCATGTGATATAATGTGTTGGCACATTGGTTATTGTAACTCCGCAATATCCATGAATATACCTTGAAAGTGGGGGCTCGACTGGTGCCATAACTACAAACCAAAAGGGGTCGTGTTCAATGTTTAAGCATCTTCCATTTATGGAGTTGACCACCACGTGAATCACTAATAAACCATGGGCCCAATGGCTATGCTCTTGGGCTCAGGGAAGGAATTTGACGAGTAAATGCCTGTCATGGGTCAATTTACCCGTCAAATACAGCTAAGATTTTACCACGACCGTCAAAATATGGCTTGGAATACAGAAAACATTTCATATTTTGATTGTTACCGGCAATTTTGACGGGTGTCCGTCATTTGAAATTCCAACCCTACTTGCGCCTCCTCGTTTTTCCATCATAACACATTTGCAACCTTAAATACAAGTCCCTTCACTTGATTAACAAGCAATATATGGTGGCAGAGTGGTAGAGTGTCAGACTATTTTATAGGAGTTCATCGGTTAAATCCCCATCGACTCCACCATAAATTCTGACATATGTTGAAACCATTACGCCAATGATGGGTTTCCATGTGCCACATGCAGGTAGTCCCATGTCATTGCAAACCAAGTGTTGTGTCTTTTTATTGATGTCCTGTGTCATCATATTACTAGTCCATGTCACCTGTTCAAAAGACATATCATTTTCAATGTTAGCAGAAAAACATCAGATACAAACCTAGATGCCCTGCGTTAGAGAACACACCTTATGTAGGTTATTGGCATTGGTTAGTTGTTGTGTCATCATATTACTAGTCCATGTCACCTATTCGAAAGACATATCATTTTCAATGTTATCACTATGTAGGCCACATGTCACCCTTCTAATGGCGCCACATGGCACCTCTTTTGCATTTTCCCACTATTTGCTAAAAACTTCATAAGGTGATATCTTGGCCATATGAGCTCCGATTGAGGTGAAACATATGTTAATAGAAATTTTTTGGTGATCCCTATGCAATGGTATGCTTCTGTTCATCATTAGAGATTGCAAATTTTTGACCACTTTTTAATAATTCTTTTTATTGATGAGGATCCTTTTGGATCCCCTATCCTCTATTTTCCGTTGTTTTTTTTTTGGCCATGATACCCCTACATCAACCTATTAGGTTTGAAAACAACCTTTCTCATGGTTTTTCAAATCCTCAAGCTTATCCTTGATAATCCATTTCGCCTCTTCCATGCCTTTGTTCTTCCATCAACCCAAATATTCCTTCTTCCTCAGACTTCTGGTATTCCTGACTTCTATTTCATTGAGTATCTACACGACCTCTTCCATTTTTTGAACTAGTATAGGGCCTTACCAATACATAGTTGTCTCATTGTTGCTCATCAACCCTTCTTCAAACTTGCATAGGTCAGAAACATTAAACATTGGCAACATACCCACATATTTATGTATGTCTAGTATATATGCATTATCTGAAATATTCTTCAGGACTCTGCATGGTCACGGGGACTTCACTTAATGAATCTCTAGCATAACATGTTCGTTCATGGAATGTTAAACAATACCCTGAATTTTATGAGAGTGTGGTCCTCTGTAGTTTCCCGAGTGTTGTTGTTCAATGGTTGATTGTTTAGAACGGTTGTCTTACTCTCCTGAGTGGCATAAGGTGTTTCCATGGTGGTCTCCTCTTTTACAGAGTGAGTGGAGCCTATTTTGGTTGTGTTTACATTGTGGACTACTATGATGTGCATCCCTATTTTGGTATGAAATAATTGGAAGTGGAAGAGGCCGAGAATTAGATGATAAACCTAGTGAAGAGAGGAACCTCATAGACAGATCAAGAGGGAATGGAAGATCCTTTATGCACAACCGAAAGAGAACTAGAAGGGAAGGGAAGGTATGGCTTGAGGGAACTGTGTAGCAGTGAAGGGAATACTTCCTTGTGTTGGGTGTGTAGGTATTGTGGGATTCCAAGCTGGATAGATCTAGTGTAGGTGTCCATAGCTCAGTGGTTGAGCTCACTAGATCAGCAATTCTACCTTTGCATTACCTTAGCATCCCAAGAAACTCAACTATTGGTTGGTTTGGATGAGTTGTGGTGAGAATTTGACCAGGTGTGAGTCATTTTCTTGAAAACCTGTGAAACCCATTTGGATATTGTCTTGGCTGTGTCTTGTTGTGCATGTTGGCCATGTGTGTAATCCTTGGCTAGACAGTCTGAGAAACCTAATTGTAGGTTGGTTTGATTGTGTTCTGATGTGTGTTGGCTATGTGTGATCCTGTTGTTCCCTAGTTCCTTGTAGAAATCATGCCTATCTCTGGGGTGGAAGTGTGTTGAGAGATTAATGAACACAATGGCCTATGGTTGGGTGGAACATTGCAGTGACATAGCTAGTTGAGGGACACTTTCATCTCCAAGATAAAGTATTCCATGTTATTATGTTTATGCAATGTAGTTTCTTATGAATGAATGACTGAATGATTGAATATGATGAATGCTGGCAATGTTTTGGTAGAATTTACTGTTGATGAATGTTCCTGCATTTGTATCTATATTTTCCTTGTATGTTTCAATGCATTTCTACTTTTTCTCATGGATTATAGAAGCATGGTTACAGAGCCAAAAATGTAGCTAAGGTAAGAAATGTTGTGTTTCCACACCCCGGAATGTGCCTGTGGGAGGCAAAGGGCAGAAGCAGAAAAGTGCAGAAAAGTTCTAAGGAAAAAGTTAACTTTTTTATTTTCAAAGTATGAGGTTGGAAAGCGAAATTCAGAAGTGCAAGAAAAGGCTAAGATTGAAAGTTAAGTTTCCCGATTCCCGAGTTTCGAGGGCGGAATGGCAAAAGTGAAAGTGTGAAGGAGGAAGGTGGAAGGAAAAAGAGCTGTTAAGTATTTTTGTCGAACTTTATGTTTCCAAATTCGAGGTCAGAAAGGAGGAAAGCAGAAGTGTGGAAGGAGAAAGAGCCATTAAGTATTTTCATTGAACTTTTTGTTTCCAACTTCCAAGTTTTGAGGTCAAAAAGGCGGCAAGTGGAAGTGCAGAAGGCGGAACCGTGGTTAAAGGAATCCTTCAAACACTATGTTTCTGACTTCTGAGTTCCAAGGTCGAAAAGGAGGAAAACAGAAGTGCAGAAGGTGAAAGGCGGAAGAGCCGTGAAGTGTTTCTCTCACACATCAAGTTTTCAATTCCAAATTTCCGAGGTCAGAAGGGTGGAAAGCGAAAGTGCGGAAGGCACAAGAGTGGTTAAATGTTGTTGTCACACATTAAGGTTTTGATTCCTGATTTCTGAGGTCGGAAGGGAAAAAAGTGGAAGTGTGGAAGGAAAAATACATAAGAGTGTTTAAATGTTTCCATTTCACAATATGTTTCCCTTTCCAGATTTCCTAGGTCGGAAGGGAGAAAAGAGGAAGTGCGGAAGGCAGAAGAGTGGTTAAATGTTTCTGTCACACATTATGTTTTCGATTCCCGATTTTCAAGGTTAGAAAGGCAGAAAGTAGAAGTGTGAAAGGCGGAAGGAGAAAGAGTGGTTAAATGTTTCCCTCGCACATTATGTTTCTGATTTACGATTTCTAAGGTTGGAAGGGTGGAAAGTGAAAGTGCAGAACATAGAGTGCGAAAAGGAGAGGTTCAATGTGAAAAAGAAGTTTTTGGTCGCAGAAGCGATCTGTCAAGGGAGCAATGACTGTTACAGTGATTCCTAAGCCCCAGATTGAATGTTGAAGAGGGTGTTATTTCCCATACCCTATGTTTCGAAAGGAGAAAAAGGTTTCTTGAAGCAAAATTTGTAATTTATCTACATTATGGGGTATGAGGATGCTACAGATTGGTATCAGAGCTAATGGTTGCAACATTGGGCCTAGATGGGCTAGGTGACAGTAAGTAAATGTTTTTAATTTTGAAATTTTTATGCAGCAAACAAATGATGTTTATGAACACATTTTGCATAGTCATAGTGCAGATTGAAAATTTGTTATTGGTTCGACCAAGAAGATCAGTTCCCAGAAGATTAACATCATGAGTGATGCACATGATACCTATGAACTTGAGGAAGACGCTATGGGGGAAAATATTCAGGTTGAGAATTATGAAACATAATTTGATGGGAAGGAAAATCAAGAGACTTCCCCAGATATTACAATTACCCTAAGGATCCTGAGGGTGGAGTTGCAAAGTTGTAGAGAGGAAAATGAAAAGATGATCAAGGATCTGGAAGAGAAAAATCAGTTGACTACAGCCATGCTACAGAGTTTGAAAGACCTCTAAAGGAAGATAAAATCTAGGCATCAGACAAAAAATACATAAGGGAGTAGGAGAGATTCCCACAAGAAAAATGTGAAGCTTGAAGAAAGGATGAAGGGTTTCAAACCTTCTCATTTCCGAAATCATCAAGGGAAACCATCACAAGATGTGATTAAGCCATCAAGAATGATGAGATACAAGCCAAGGAAAGCACTCCAATGTTGGGGATGCGGACGAGACCATATGATCAGGTACTTTCCACATACAAGTGGGAATTAAGGTCATGTACACATCACCCAAAGAGCTGAAATTGTGGGTCATAAAATAAGGACCGTTCCTAGGATTTATGCAGTGACAGAGGACCGTCAGGAAGATCATCAATCAACTATGGTTGAAGTTGAGGGTAAGATTGCTGAGCAGTCTGCTTTTGTTTTTGTTTTGATTGACCTTGGATCTACTCACAACTATATCACCCCTAGACTTGTGGAAATGTGCACTTTGAAGAAATCAAAGCATAGAAAATCATGGTCAGTCCAACTAGCCACTAGAACCAAGAGGAAAGTCAATGAGATGGTAGAGAGATGTCCATTGGATATGGATGGTCTATTCACTCATGCAGATCTGAATGTTCTACCACTTGGTTCCATGATATACTCCTTGGAATGGATTGGTTAGAAATGTATAGGGTTAAACTTGATTGCTACAACAAGAAATTTGAATTCCCTAATGAAGAAGGAAAACTAAAGGTGGTAAGAGGCATTCCATAAGTGATTTGTATTAGGCAGGATTCAGCTATGCAACCGAAGAAGTTCTATGGGAAAGGTGGTAGGTTGTATGCAACCCATGTTTGGGAGGCAGTAGAGAATGAAAATCCTAGGCTGGAGGAATTTCATGTATTGCATGAATTTAGGGATATGTTTCGTGATGAAATTCCAAGACTTCCTCCAATGAGGGATATTGATTTTATTTCTGAACTTGTGCCAAGAGAAACACTAGTTACCAAGAAAGCCTACAAGATGTGCTCACCAGAATTGCTAGAGCCAATGAAGCAGTTACAAGAGTTGTTGGAAAAGGAGTATATCAGGCCTAGTGTGTCTTCTAGGGGAGCACCAGTTCTGTTTGTGAAAAAGAAAGATGGTACACTCAGGTTGTGTATTGATTACAGACAACTGAACAAAGTCACTGTGAATAATAAATATCCTTTACCTCAAATTGATGACCTATTTGATCAAATGAGAGGAGCGAAGGTATTTTCCAAGGTTGATTTAAGGTCTGGTTACCATCAAGTAAGAATCAAGGATGAAGATATTTATAAGACAACCTTTAGAACAAGGCATGGACATTATGCATTTGTAGTGGTACCATTTGGTCTCACAAATGTACCAGTTACATTGATGTGCCTCATGAATGGTGTTTTGAATAGTTATCTTGAAAAATTTGTTCTTGTTCTCCTGGATGACATTCTTATTTATTCTAAGAATGAGGAAGAACATGAAGAACATCGAATATTGACCTTGAAATCGTTAAGGGAGCATAAGCTGTATTCAAAGTTGAGAAATGTGACATATGTAAGATCTTTTTTGGGTCTTGCAGGATATTACAAGAGGTACGTTGAAGAATATTTTGTAGGTAAAGTTGAGTATATGTATAGGTTGAGGAGGCCTCTATGCAAACTTGTAGTTCCATTAGGAGATGACCCTCGTGTGTATATACAATCATATTAGAAATTCCCGAAGACTGGAAGTAGAATGACTTGAACACGGAAGTATAGTTGTACCCAATGAAACCAAGGCAGGAATCTACCATGTGCAAAGGCCAAACACTATGAGAAGGATCTCATGATTGAAATCTAACCTTTGAATAGAACAGACTTTTAAATTTTAGATTTCAAATTTTCCTATTGAATTCTATTGTATGTTTGGATGATCTAAAACGGTGTTAAGAGGACATGTTGTATGTGGATGTGTAGGTTCTGGGAAGCATGTGTGAGTAGGGGATAAATGATCCCACTTGCAAAAGACAAAAAATATGAGGATGGCATCATGGTTGCAAAAATTTCATTTTCTGTAGGAAATATAATTGTAAATTCATATTTTCATTCGATTATCAATGTTATTGATCGTTTGATTTTTGGAAAATCATGTATGAAATAGGTTTAAAAATATATGATTAAAATTTTTATGAGGACATCTCATGTGAACTACATGCTTGTATGTAACGCAAGTGAGATGATGAAAATAATCCCTTGGAGTACATAGCTTCTCCTAAGGACTTGTTTGGGATACATGGATCCAAGAAAGGATTACTTGGGGTACATAGTTATTGGAAGTATGTACTTGGGGCACATAGCTTCTTGGGAGAATGTGTTTAGGATACATGGCTCCTAGGAAGGATGTACTTGGGTACATAGCTTCTCTCCCGTGATCATCTAGGCACCAATATGCATCACTGGGGACACCTAGGTGTAAGACATCCGGTTAGACTTCTTTCCACACCCTTTCACGTTGCGTAAGGGGACTGTCACGAGAGTAGGGGTTCTGTGAATAGAATAACCCCTAGGTATGATGGTCTCAAGAAAGGAAGCACCTGAGCTTGGTGAGCACTTGGACGAGGTGCTAGGCCCTTAGCAGAGTTTCCATTGAGCACACAAAGAGGTGTTAGGATTCGAAGCAAGGATGCCATATCTCGATTGAGAGATTCTTATGCAAATATGTATCTGGATTACTTAGCAATTTTCTTTTGTGTGTGTTTTTTATTTTCTGTAAATACACACGTGCATATGATTCAACTATGATTTTGGAAATCTTGTTAAAGAATGAATCCCATAGGAATGAATTTGACATGTGAATTAATTCATTATGGTGTTCGGAAAGGAAGCACATGAGCTTGGTGAGAACCTAGAGGAGGTGTTAGGCTCTTAAGCCATAGCTGTCGTTGAGAAACCATATAGGTGTTAGGATCTAGATCAAGGATACCGGATATCGATTGAGAAGCATTTTAATAGGTGATCCGAGGCTTGCAAAAACTTGGTTACCTTTCAATGCACACATTAGAGAGCACAAGAAGTGGTGGGTACACTCGAAGGACTGTATAATAGAGAAGAGCTACCATCCTTGTGTGGGGTGGGGAAGCTCTTGTGGGTGTCATGGTTTTTTAAAGACAAAGTTGGATACCTGTGGAGCCAAAAGAAGATACTTATGCAGATAAGTATTTGGTTTACTTGGAAAATTCTTGTTGATTTTATGTAAATATACATGTGCACGTGATCCAACTATGATTTTTAAAATATTGTCAAGGAATGAATCCTATAAGATTGAATTTGACATGGAATCTGACTCATTGCTTGGGGCTTGAGCATAGGTACTATTGCTGGTTGCAAAATACGTTGGAAATGTTCCAAGATGAGGATAAGGATTATCCAAGATCCAAGAAAATAATTTGTGGTGTGTACCGATGCATGCAATCGAGGACCTAGAGGAGTTCTGACGCAAGACAACCACATAGTGGAACCCGAGGAAGAGTTCCATATATTGCCATTGGATAGGTGAAGGTGTAGTGGTATCACCACTATACTAATGAGGCTACATGGGAGTTGTAGGGTTCCATGCAATTGGCACATTATTTTGCAGAGTACTGAGGTAGTGCCAGTGTAGCATTTTTGTTCAAAGAGCACAGAGGACAATGCTATTGTAAGGGGGGGGGGGGGATTGTAATACCCTAGTTTTGATCCCATGGTATTGAAATTGTACATGATGTATATATTGTGATGAATCATATCAAGGAGCTCAAGGCCAAGTCCTTGTTATTAACTGATGTTTTGTGTATAGGTGATCAAGATTGATACCTATGGTTATGATGCTAAGACATGCACATTTCATTTTGATATATCATGTAATTATACAATAAATAAAATACCAAAACTAGCTATGGGACTGCAATGTGAAAGAGATGGGGGCATGATTTCATAGAGGAATAGAGAGGGATTAAGAAAACGGATGCCAGGTGAGTGATTATGGGATCAATGCTCACAAAACGTTTTCTAATCAACAGATAATTATTCACTGATTTGTCATTCAAGTAACCCAGGATGACGTGAGCTCCTAATTAAATCCTTTTGGATAGAAATTCTGTGCACGCTAGACGGGTTGACTGCCGTGCTAGTTGACGCTGCGAAATCCTTGTGGGCCATTGGATCTGTGTCCCCACTAGATCAACAGTGGAATCTAAACTTGATGAAGCAAATTTCATAGGAATTTTGTGCACATGAAAATTTTTCTACGTCACTCTAGTTGAATTAGGAAAATCGGTGTGCACCATCAATCTGTTTGATGGTCGATCCCAACTGTAGATCTGTTCAAAAGTTACTTGTTCGTTAAACCGTCCACCCTAGTTCATCCTTATGCTCGATCATTCAATTTTCTTTCTGGAAATTGGTTGTGGCATTTGATTCCTTGGGAAGATCAAGGCCCGACAACCTGATTTCTTGCTAATAAGATAGTTTTGAGTTCTTCTTGAGCCTTTGAATTCGCTCAAAGGATACAATGATTCATGGTTCACCCACATTGGATTGCGCTTACAGGGTGAAGGTTCTGGTTGATGTGATTCCACTTTTCATTCTTAGTTTTCTCAGTATTTTAATCTTCACATAACATCTCCATTGCTAAAAGCTCAAGTATTGAAGGGTCATGCCACAGATGCAATTTATCATAGAATACAAACTCACATCACACTTTTCATCCAATAATTAACATGGTATGGTTTTTATAAAAAAAAAATCTTTTGTAAATTTATCTTTTGTTATGCTTTTTATCATGGATGATTTTTTAGGCTTTTTGAATTCTAGCCTCACTCTTGATTCTTAGGGCTCATTCGATGTTATGAGGGTTTTATTCTATCCTAGGAGTATTGGTTTTGTGAAAGTATTATAGAGATCAAATGATATGATTTATTTTATGTCTTTTCATATTTAAACTATCCACTGACATTTATACGTTGTCAGTGGATTCTACTCTTGATGAAGAGACACAAAATGGTTTATATTTTCAAACTGAATTTAACCTAGTTGTTTAAAATGTGCTTTTATTAGGATCTTTCTTTGCAATTATTATTGGAACTAAGGCATTAATGAGAGTGTATATGTTCATATTTTATGTATGTTATTATTGATGTTTGGGATTTTTGTAATATAAATGAATTTACACTGATTATATGGTGAGGCTAAAATGGAATGGTCATTATTTTAGTTGTCTTTTTATAGAGTTGTCCATAGCATACTTTTAAATTATTTTATTTGTATTGAGAAGTTCGTGATTGGAATATTTTTGTATTCGTATTGCAAAGTTTTTCAATTTTATTTGTGAACTAAATTTGTTGTGTTCATTACTTGTTATACGATATTTTATTTTTTGTAAGGGTCATTCAAAATTAAAAATAAAATAAAATTGATGATTTGTTTTGATATGTAATTTCTATCATCATCCGGAAATGGATCTTGTTATGTATGATAAATATATGATTTAGCTAGAACATGATACTTAATTTCCATCATGATTGTATATAATATGCATAGGGCACATTTGACCTGAGATGTAGACATTATGCTATTTGATATCTAGCTTTGTGCATTCAATGAGGGTGATAAAACAAGTTTACCACATTTTGCATGCTTTTAAAAATTTCAAGGACATCGATACAAACAACTCAGTTTATCTGAGAGAAAGTAGTCTTTAACAAAGTAGTTCTAATGATATGTATGATGATGAATTAATGTGATTTCTATTCTTGTTAGTTTATGTTATTATTTCTAATAACGATTGAAACTCTAACTAACTCTAAAAATTCTAAATCAAATCACATAATTCATATTTTGATTGTCAACAAAAGAAAGGAAAATGGGGCATTTGTATCTATAAACAAATAAGCAAGTTATTTTTTTCTTAAAGGGTATCTTACAATGAGAGATTTGGAAAATAAGCTAATTGGGAATTCATACACTATATTAAGGTTGCGGGTCCCAATAATACTCCATGTTGTAATAATGGTTCGTGTGTGCCATAATCACTCCATATTGTAAAGTGTTCAATTCTATTAGTTTGTCACTATGTCAATATTTGGATCCCACATGTTCATTGGACCATTAAGGGAAGAGATGAGAAGTGGAGTCCCCAGTTTCCCTCAATCTAGTTAGTGTAGTTGTGTTTTACCAACACCTCGAATTGTGAGTGACCCCATACTTCTTGTGAAATGTATAAATAAATCCCTTCTCTCCTCCTTCATGTATTTGTTCATTTGAGGGTCTAGAAGTTGAGAGATTCGAGCTCGGGTATATGCTCTTCTATTGCAATACCTTAGTAATCTGCATAATCAAAAGATGAGTCTTCCTAGCAAAAGATTCACCAAGACATTACAATATTTTATATCAGGGAAATATTTGCCAAGATTTTACAATATCTTATAATTTAGTGAAAGATTCACTAATATTTTACAAGATCCTATAATAGGATGAAATATTATCAAAAAATTTATATATACATGTTATATTATTTATGAGATAGCATTCAATTTTTCCTATATATTAGGAAGATTTTCCCATTTATTATACATATCAATTTTGGGGGTGTTCTTAAAATTATCCCTCGACCACAGGAAGGAAATTAGGTCACCTTTCAACCCATTTCATCCAACCGAAGTATTCATCTACTCTACCTGGAACATGAAGGAGCAACCCCCTAGCCAATCACAACTTTAGATAAAACAACAGATTAGTTAGTTCTGCAAGAAAGGATACCCCAGTCATAGCAGTTTACTTGGGTATCGACTGAAAGAGTTGACATAAATCATCTACTTGTCAAAAAAAAACCAAAAATTACAGACGAAATCTCCGATGGAAATGAAAGTTCCATCGAAAAATAGCCGTGAGAAAAACATAGTTACAAGAAGTAACCCACCACCATCACTACCACCTCCTCCTCCACTTCCATTAATAGACGTTGAATACAGAGATATGGCACATGTTTTTGCCCACATCCCCCTCTATGAGGGTGATGAATATCTCAGATGACATTGGTTCGTCTGTGAGTTGTCCTTGGAGGCCAACATTATCACCAATGAAGATCGACAGATGGCCAAGTTCGCTGGTTCTCTATGGAAGAGAGAACTCACGTGATATATGATGTACATAGACAAAACAACGAATGCTAATAAAGCACAAATTAAGTAACAATTCATGTCATTCTTCAAGACTCTAGATGCAAAACATTCGGCAGCCAAGAAATTAAAGACTACAGTCCAGAAACCGACAGAAACAATGCTGCAGTATGACAAAATATTTAAAGACCTACTCAGTTAATTGGACTATAATACGTATGAGCAATTGTTAATCCAATGGTTTTTTGCAGGACTTCTACAAAATATTTGAATGCATTTTAGAATAGACAACTTTAATACCTATGAAGATGCATTGACAAAGGTGTTGCAAGTAGAAATGGACAAGGACTAACTAGTGAACCATATTGAAATCCATATCGAGGAACAATTGAAGATAATGAAAAATGAAATATGAGATCTAAACCTCAAGGGCCACGAATTTTGGTGCACAAAATTATCAACGACCAGGCATACAAAAGATAATTTCCAACAAGAAGATCGTCAACAAGATGTGCGATTCATTCAGTTGAAAGGCTTTTGCGACATATTCTAGGAGCATGGTTTACACATGACAAAATATTGTTCGTGTAATATGAAGAATGAAAAATATCGTTGGTGCACAATATGCAAATTCAAAAGTCATGCAACAACTGATTTCCACCTAAATTTGAAAAATCGAAAGAATTATCATGCAGTTTTTTAGACAACTGTTTTTGCACAAAATAATAACGACAACATCCCAAGAAACAACAACGACCAAAGTGACTAGAACAATCAAAGATATGATGATTGCAGGTACGAGAGTCGGTACGATAACAACCATCATGGAGGATATTCAGGATGAGGCTGATTATTTGGGAATTGGGAGAATAGGCCACGATGACCAATCCAGTGTTATACATGCTTAAATGAAGGACATCAACATGCTGATTGTCCATACAAGGATCGAACCGACCTCACATTTTGTATCAGTTGTGGTTCGGGAAATCACTCTTTAGAGGATTGTCCCACCATGCTAGAAAAAATCAATAAAAATAAAAATGTTAATGTCTTATCGAGTGTCCAAAAATGTGATATTATACGCACCAAGAATTTGCAAATTGTTACTAGACAAGGTGATAAAATCGACAATGATAATCCTAAAATTAGCAAGATAAAGAAAAAAGATGCCTATCCTAACCTAGTTATACAAAAGAAACTATATAATGATGCGTCAACTATTTTTCAAGAGTTAGCTGAACAAGAAATAAATGATAGTGAACAATAGAAGATGGATCAAGAATTAATTAATTTAATACATAATGATAATTACGTTGCAAAATTAATCGATTTATTGTACAATATTAAGAGTAAAATTGGTATCGATAAACAAGACAAAAGCATATGTAGTTTAAATCAGAAAGACAAAAGTGATTCTGACCCTCTGGTCGACCTGGAAATTGAAGTTTATCATGTCCAAAAATTCGTTCTCAACTTTGAATCACAGGTAAATTATGATGACCAGGGACACATGGGAACAACTGGGAAAACCTCAACTAAGTTAATCTTGTATATATTTCAAATTAGCAGATCAAGGTATAATTGAACCCATTGGTGTTTAGCAGAATGTTGAAACAACTATAAAAGGCATTACTACAAAAGTTGACTTTGAAATTATTAACCATAAGGAAGGATCCAGTTCCTTTCCAGCATCAATGGGTCGGCCATGGGATTGAAAGATGAAGGCATTGATTTCACTAGACAAAGTAAATATAAAACTTAAAGGAAATGGGAAGAAAGTAATTGTCCCTATTCATCCGTCACAGGGTTAACCATAGACAAAACCGATAGACAATGAAGTTGATGTTCGATAGCTCTATCAGATACAAAAACATGAAAATTATCCTGAACCAAATATATATGGAGAACTTCATTTAGGAAACCCAAATTTGGTAGGATATAACTCAGGTGCAGAACTATACGATTGGGAAATGGAAAATTATGAATTAGAAGCAAGGGAATGTTGGACTATCCAAGACATTAAAAAAAAAAAAACACGTTAACGTTTCTCTGTATCTATAATACCAAAAATATTTGAAAGAAAAATTAGGGAACATCCATCACTGGCACCAATAAAAATAGAAAATAGACCGTCACTTAGGTATAAAGATCGCGAATCACCAGTCCTCCATGTTGAACAAGTTTCTAAAAACATAGGTGAGGACGACTGACTTCAAAGTCTAGTTGAAACATTTATGGGTCAAACTACTCAGTGGTGGGATACCCACTAGTCGAGACTACAAACATTGTCGACAAATTCAACATATTTTTTTGAATGATTTGGAGGAAAGAAGCTAACAGATTAAGCACAAATACTAGTCTTTACACAAGATCAGGATCCTGAAAAAAACATAATTATATCTGAAAAAGAGCAAAAGAAATTGGTTATAAAGATAAGTGACTATAGCCTCACCTATTTCCATCAACATTAGATGACCTACCAAACAAGTGCTACAAAATGGAGGAAGCCCGAGGTGAAATATTTTTATGGAATGAACTTAAAGAAAATTTCATTCAAGACTTCAAGTTTATACTTGAATATGACAAACGAGTCGAAACTGCAAAACAAATAAAAAAATTCCTAAAACTGACTATTAGTAATATTTCGACAGAAATGCACAGTTGTCCAAAAGATTCATGTCATAATATTCGGTCAAAAAAAGTACCACAGTCGATAAGACTTCGGTAATTTTTTCCTTCAAAACTATGTTTTATTTATTTATAATTATTTTTCTAAATGACACACGTTAGTTTTCGAAAATAGATACATCGATTGCTTTTATATAACTTTTGATTTCCATCACCATTTCCAAAGAAAACTGTATGGTGGACTAGACGAGATCAATCTCTACGATCTTATATATAGAAATCAAGGATTCCATTAATTTTTTCCCCTAAAGTGTGTACACCAGCACATAACATTTTCATTTCAAGCTTTTGTGACTTCAATAATTAATTAAAAAAAAAATTCATGAAAAATTATGAAAAAAAAGTGTTGCACTAGGCCCATATGTCCTTTATATGTCTGCAAGATTTTATCCCAAATTGACATCATTTAGCTCATATATTGTTGCACCCGCACAAACATATATGTTAAGATGTGCTGAAAATGTGAAAACTCAATTTCACGGAAACTAAATTTATAATCATTTACACACATTTTTGTCTCCATAAATGCTATATATTATGAAAGCTGATTCAATTACCTATATTTTGTCTTTTTACTTCATCTTCAAATAAGTTAGGGAAGTACCGCTAATTGTCACCTAAAGTGAGAGTTTCTAGGTTTTTTCAGTATTATGTGGCATCTAAAGTGTCTTTAAAGGAGTCCATGATTGTGCATCATCCCATATATGTTTTGTAATTTAGATTTAGTTTTTTTTCTTAAATTTGTTTTTATAGATTAGAAATAGTTTATTTAAATGAAAATTTAGTTTTATATTGATTATAATTAGTTTATTTTAATGAAAATTTTGTAAAATTAGTTATTTGCATTGGTTATGTTTATTTTTTAATTTATAGTTAGATTTAGTTTATTTGATACAATGATAACAATAAAACTATTAATATTAAAATGTGAATATGACTTTACATATTATAAATTATTATTAAAATCAAATTATCATCATTAAATTATGTAATTAAAAAATTTGAAATTATATGATGAAGGTGGTCTTATATATATATATATATATATATATATATATATATATATATTCCAATAGGAAGATATTATTTTGAAAAAGACTTGGGCTTAACCTTGATTATATCACAAAAAAACATTTGATCGTGAATTTTCCCACGCTGAACTAGACTTCTTAGTATGTCAAAAAATACATGATCTAGATCAAAGCTAGACCCATAATATCTTGGCTATATATATATATATGTGTGTGTGTGTGTGTGTGTGTGTGTGTGTGTGTGTAAACACACACTTGTGAACACTAACAAATGCAATTAAATTAAATTATACGAGATGTATTTTAAACATCAATATATCATAATTTATGTAATTTTGAAATTACGAAATTTATTACTATATTTCACTAATATAATATTATTTACATAAAATGCTATTTAAGTAATGATTTATTTATGGTGTTGCTTCATTTTATTATTGATATGTATTTATCATGTCCAATACCACTCTTTGTTGTATGTTTGGATTTAGAGAAATGGTTTTGATACAACCTAAATTTAATGATTAAAAATTATTATTAGTATTTCTAATAGATGATTTTTTTGTTAGGAGTTCCAAGTTGTACTAGAAAAATGTCAAACTAGATATGCCGACTCGATTTTCTTTATTGTGGAACGAATCGAAATTTTAGTTCAAAATAAATTATTGATAATGGGAGTAGAGGAATTGTTGTTTAGAGTTCCAAAAATTATCAACCAATTCATCTCGATAAAAGGATTGTTGTTTATGGTGGAGAGAAGTCATCTAGTTGGAATTTGACCAATGCATAAGATCATTGCAAATTATCAAATCTTGAGAACTACTAAGTTTGAATAGCTCAATCTAAAAGAAATTCGCAACCAAGTCTTTAGAGTTTCTTTTGTATAAGATAGCTAAAACAAGTTCCTCATATAGCTATAAAATATTGGGGTCATAATCATTGTTTAAGATAATAGCTTGATCGCTTTCTATTTTAGCATTAAAGTCTCCTAGAAAGAGGATATTGCTTTCACTTCTTAGGTTGGATTATCCCATTCCAAGCCGTTGTAAGGAAATTTTTTATCTAGATTACGGTTCTTATAAAAGCTAGAATTAATAAGCACAAAATATCATATTCCTATATAAATATTCTTAGCATTGATGCTTGAAATCTCCACCCACATGTATTGAGTCAAAAGATATTTCTTCTGAAACCTAATATGAGTCAAATTGTTATTCTTGATGTTATAAACTATACCTATGATCCCTCTATGATAGGATCTCTTATTCCATGCCATAGACAAAGACAAATCCTTCTATGTTATGGACCTTTCATTCTTCATACTTCCAAGTTTCAAGCAATATAAAATCTATTGCACTTGGCATCCAACCTAAGTGAGACCCTTGCTCCATCCCACATCTGCTTCATGTCATCCTTCTATTACATCCCCACTTTGAAGGTAACAAGGTATATGGCCTTCTAGAATAGATCCTTGCCATGATTGGATTGAAATGACATGTCGATTGTTAATGTTGATGTAAATTTTATTTGATGAGTTATAGAATTGCATATCACATAAATTTGCAGTTGCAATTGTGAAGATCCATTCAAGAATTTTGTAGAGAAAAATTAAAACACAATAAAGAAAAGAGTAAACAAATTGCTTTAATATAAAGGTTGTGATTATCATTTACAATTGTTCATAATAATAATCCCATAAGAAAATGGTATATACCATGACAAAATTACAACTCTCAAAAATTTAAGAGATTTTTAGGTGACTGTATAAAATTCCAGAATTTTAATTAGAAAAACTAACACAATAAAGAGAAGAACAAATTTTTCAATATGATTATTATTTACAACTATTTATAATAATCTCAAAAGAAAATGGTAAATATGAATATAAAAGAATGATATATACCATGACAAAATTATAACTCACAATACATAGAGACATGGAGGAAAATAGTAAATATGAATATACAAGAACGATATATACCATGACAAAATTATAACTCACAATACACATAGAGACATGGAGTTTAAATATGAATGTAGTGTTTTCTATTTTATTTTAATTATAACTCACAATACACATAATACACATAGAGACATAGAGTTATGTGAGATTTTTATTAGTTTAGTAAATATGAATGTAGCCTTTTTTTTTCTTTTTTAATTTTTTTTATTAAAATTTAATATTATTATTTTGATTCTGTTTACAATCGATTTGAATCTTAATCTAGCGCGGTCGATATATGTTCACCGCAAAATACATCTGTGACGTTCACTTCAATTTTTTTTAAACTTTTAATATTATTTTTTTTTCCAGCCTCCATTTATGTGGTGTGGTGAGAGTGACAACTACATGTAAAAGAAAAAATCTCTAAATTATCTCGTTCACGTCACTCTCATAATCATGATTTCTCTTATCTTCATCTTTCCTCATCCCAAGGGAAATAGTAATATTATGAATTCTCTATGAACTTGAACCAGCAATGACAGAGAATCACAATTATTACAAATGAGGCTGTAAATAAAGACCAAATATAAAGTAAAAGGCATGTTCGTAAACCAGCTTAACAAAGCGAAAAATGGTTCCCCATAGGTATTTCTTTTTTAATAAAGACCAAACATGAAGTGAAAGACATGTTAAATCCGCTAGCAAAATAAAGTGAAAAGAGACACCACAGTTATTTTTTCTTCACTGGGAATTTCAAGAGAAAATCGAAAACCTGGGTGAACAATAACAGGGAATGAGAATAATTATTAGAAAACAAGAGCCACGAGGTGGCAATGTCCTCGACATTGTTATTAGCTATTGTTATAAGAGAGGAATTAAAATAAACACACATACAAATGAGTTTAGATAAAAATGTAGAAAAGTGTTTAAATCTTTCACTTGATAAATTTAGATTGAGAATTATTTTTTATTTATTTACTTTATATAAATTTCATATTTATAATATTGTATACAAATAAGCCAAAACAATGTTTCTATATAATGTGTAAAATAGTTTTAAAATGAGAATATTGTTTCTTGAAACCAGAAACTAGAACGAGAAGACCAACTAGTGAATGTGTAGTGTTCTCCATCTTCTGTATCTAAATCTTCCTCCCCATGTTCTATTTATTTTGGATGAGTCCTATAGATTGAACCTCAGTGATTTATGGGACTTTCAAAATCCAAAGATTTGGATGGAAGAATTGTTCAAAACACAGATGAAGTCGATAGTGCATATGAATACTCATTCCAACAACAAGAAGCACTAGGTGGCTATGTCATACTCAATTATCAAAACCAAAAATCTAGTAAAATTTGCTAGGCTAGCTTGAGACAACACTTGGAGTCCATAGACTCAAACTTGATACACAACACACTTGATATGATGGTCCTTGAAACTTGGGTTGCTCCAAATCCAAAAATAATAATATAAAATCGACATCCATTATTTTACATACAAATCCTGCACTTGATATGAAGGTCATGGATATCCATTATTTTAAATACAAATCACTTATTTATAACTATTAAGGAATTATATAAATATTTCTTAATTAAAATAAATTTTATAAATTCTATATATAAATGTCCATATCCTGCACATAAAAATACAAGAATATGATTTATCATTTTGAAAACTTGACTTAAAACCCACATGAAAAAGTCACATACTGGTTTTTTTTATAAACCAAGTAAATTAAGTAAGTGAGCAATTTTTATTTAAAAAAAAAACCTTGGGAGGGTAAGTAGCTGCTACTTACTATTTTCAATCTTTTGAGGGGAAAAGAAGCTCTTGACAAGGGATGGGCCTCTAGAGATTCTAAATTCTTGCTTTGAAAACAAACCTAGGATGAGCTTGGGGAAAGAGGGCATAGCTAGCTTTTGCATATATATCTTCCCTCAATTACTCCGTTCCCTGGAACAATGGTGAAAAACTCAGCGTGGATAACGGCTGAAGAACCAAAACGTCAAGGGTAGCCTGCACCAGCAACCTTCTCTCAAGACGACTTTTATTCCGAGCAACTAACTCAGAAATACAAACTATTAAATTGTGATAATACTTCATGGGTAAAAGAACGGATTTCTTTTCCCAACAAAGTAAACCACCAATTTTTAAATTTCCCTAAGACGCTATGAGGAAACTACCTCTTTCTATGAAACCTGCAAACATTTACTCAAGTTTTTGGTTGAAAACAGATTTTGCAGATTCCATAATTGAAGCTTGCTGCATCAATACGTTCTTGTCAATATTCAGTTGATTTTACTTTAGCCAATCTTGAAGTAGAATTTCATTAATTTAACATACAGCATCTCACATCTTTTAGGTGGAATTATGTAACGTCTTTATAGGGATTTTTCTTTAGCCAGAGTGTTCGCTTAAAACTTGGAAAACAAATTATGCAGATTGCATAATACAGCATCTCACATCTTTTATGGGGAATTATGTAACGTCTTTATAGGGCTTTTTCTTTAGCCAGAGTGTTCACTTAAAACTTGGAAAACTGATTATGCAGATTTTATAATTGAAGCTTGCTGCATCAACACGTTCTTGGCAATATTCAGGTGATTTTGCTTTAGCTAGTCTTGAAGTGGAATTCAATATTTAACGTACATTATCTCACACGTCTTTTATGGGGAATTATGTAACGTCTTTATAGGGATTTTTCTTTAGCCAGAGTGTTCACTTAAAATCTGGAAAATAGATTTTACAGATTGTATAATTGTAGCTTGCTGCATCAATACGTTCTTGTCAATATACAGGTGAATTTGATTTATCCAGTATTCACTAAAAATACCTTTAAAACAGATTCTGCAGATTGCATAATTGAGGCTTGCTGCATCAAGACAACATTTGTCAATATATATGTGATTTTTCTTTAGCCAAAGTGTTCACTAGAGAACTGGAAAACGGATTGCACATTGCATATTTGAGGCTGGTTTGCTGCATCAATACATTCTCTGCCAATATACAGCTGCTCCCCTGTATAATATTATTTTTCATTCCATTTTATCTACTCAATGAACTGAATGATACATTCAGAATGTCATTATGAAGCACGATCTTCAAAGATCGTGACTAAACATGTCCAAAGCTAGGAAAATAACAAACATCTGTAGAAGATTGATGCACGTTCAATTTCTCACTGCAGCTGCTTGAATCCTTCCATCCTCCATAGACGGTACTTGAGCAACGCCATTTTGTACCTTTAAAAGTTTTTGGTAATCAGAGAGATGAACTCCTAAAGCAGCCCTGCCTGAAGGATCGGGATTGCTGGACCATTCTGCATCCCATTCCATGGCTTTGGCAGTACTGCAACCCACACTTGGATCTCTTGGCACTGTCAAGTGTGCGACATTCTAGACAAGTAGAGGCAAGATGGTTATATCTTAATTGAAACAATCAAATTGGAACATCATATTTAGATCTGTAGTTGACCCATTAAAGACCAAATTTACATGTCATTCGCCCCTTGAATGAAATGTTGAACCAAAGGTTCAAATAGAAAATGTATCCTGTCATCTTGCATTGCAGGATGGAAAACTAAATGAAAAATAGCATTGAGTAATTCTTGTAGGAGTATCAATCAGTCATCTTGCATTGCACTATGGAAAACTTAATGAAAAACAGCATATAGTAATTCTTGTCATAAGTTATGATTTATACAAACAGGTTACCTGAGGGAAACATCTTTCAAATATCATCCTGTAGAAGTATGCCTCTTTTGTGGTAGGAGTATTATCACGATAAACAAACCTCGCATTTGTTATCATTGAATCTGTCACGTGACAATGACAAAGAGCATTTTCCATTTTATATTGAACAAACCAAGGAATTCTTATTTCTGAAACAAACTTCAAAATCATGGAAAATGTCAGTTATTTTGAGATCAGAGCCAAAGCAGAAATGCTTGCCCGCCTCGTTTATGGGAGGGGAGCTGTGTGACCCCTCTTTTACCTTGAAATGAGAGGCAAAGCAGGCATGCTTCCCTCCTTGCTTATGGAAGGAGGGAGTTCAGTGTGACCACCCAGGGCCAAAGAAGACATGCTTGACCTTCTCGCCTATATGAGGAGGGGGTTCTGTGTGAACATCTTTTTGCTCCATAATGTATTATTCTTGAGGTATATTTTTATTATTTGGTATTGAAATATCAGTGGAATTTTGAAGGGAACATATTATAGGCAGTGGTTGAATAAGTGAAGTTTTTTTAAACAAATAATAGAGGATGGACATTCAGGCACAAACTTAGGTTCATATTTTTATCATCCTCCAGACTGCCCCAGGGAAATCAGGTCCGAGCTTCTTTCCTGTCGTATTTAAATTACGTCGACAACCTAAAAATACAGAAAGTCAGCTCTGCCCTAGAACAGCTCCTTCATACCAGTAAAACAAAAGGCTCCCTTTAAGCAGCTTCAAGTATACTTGATTCTGCTACAACCTTTTCCCTATTAAAAGAAATTTGCACCAGACGTGTTGAAAAATACAACCTTTCACTCACGCGATCACCAATTTGACAGGTTTTGTGTCCTCTCCTTTTAGTCGAGACCTCCTTCCTGACAGTGAAGGTCAGTTTAATGACGATGCATTAAATCTTCCCTACCTTCAGCCATGGGACAATATGTGTGCAGAAACCCTAAGCAGTAGAAGGCAGATTTCTTAGAAAATATCATAGCCTCCAAACAGCGTTATTCCAGGAGGTTCATGTAGCAAGACATAGGAGGAACCTTGAAAATGGGAAGCAAAAAGCTGCCTTCATTATCAAAGAAAAACTAGTTTAAGAATGTACGAAAAGAACCTCACGGACCATTTGGGGAAATTGCTACAGAACCAGAGCAACTGAGTGACAGACCTTAACCAGCAATGCGCCCCTTGAACATGACACTAAGCTATCACGTGCTATCAAGCTAGGACGGGAATAAATGAACCTGCAAAGTTACCATCATGCACCAGCAATGCCACCGAACGAGAATTTGTACCATTAAATGCCCCTTGAACATGACACTAAGCTAACAGGTGCTATCAAGATAGGACGGGAATAAATGAACCTGCAGAGCTACCATCATGCGAAATCTGAAACCATTAAATGAACCTGCAGAGCATCATCTGAAAGCATTATAGCAGCATTGCTGATATCAGCACGCCACCTGGTTGTGGGGCACACAAATCCAAGGCAACGCCATTTCACTCGACCAATAATAAGTTAAAAAAATAGCCATTTAAGAAATAAAAAAAATAAAAAAATACGAAACCTTTAAATTTTATGTTTTTTTAGAGCACTACAAATTGCTCCAAATAATCGTCCTCTGCGATTCATATATATCCCCTTGTCGGAGACATAACAAAATAAACTGAAAAGTGTATTAGGTGAATTCTTTTTGAAGACTATGAACTGAAAGACATGTTAGAAAAATAAAGTGAAAAGAGACACTATAGATTTTTTGTTGAGTGTGAATTTTTCAGAGAAAATCGAAAACCTAGGTGAACAATAACACGGAATGAGAATAATCATTAGAAAAAAAAAAGTTGAAAAGTGTACTAAGCGAATGTGGATAATCATTAGAAAACAAAATAAACTGAAAACTGTACTAGGTGAATTCTTTTTGAAGACTTGCAAAGTAAAGTAAATTGCATATTATTTATGTGTTTGATATTATTAATTTTCTTCGATAAAATTATCTCGGTTGTTTTTGTCTTTTTAATGGACATTATTCTTGGATAATTCTTTACATTTTGGATGGTGAATCTTATGTGCTTGTCTTTTTAATGGACATTATTCTTGGATAATTCTTTACAGTTTGGATGGTGAATCTTATGACCTTACATATCTGTTATGGTGACTCATATGGCATTGTATGAACAAATCTTTGTTAGCATATGGTCAGTCTTTGATTTCCTACAGAAATGATATTCCAATATAAGCTAATGTAACTATTCCAATATCAAGTTGATGTAATTAGTTACCTTTGATTCAATTTGAATAACAAAGAACAACTATTTTTCTTAGAAAAAAAATAAACAACATATCAACTAAATAAACAATTAAGATAACAAAATCCATAAAATGATTATACTCTAATAAACAATAAACAATAAAAAGTAACAATGTTTGATGTTTTTTTTTCATACCATAATATAAAAACATAACAATAATTTAAGTATTTATATTTTAACAACATTAAATAAAGTGTTGTCCCATGAATATTGCTTGTGTGTATAGCTAATAAGTACACTATACTTGACATATACTATCTTTACATTTAGTGTAACATATACTATCTTTACATTTATACACTATGTTAGGTATTGAAATGAAACTTTGAAAACTTAATTATTTTGTAAAGTTGTGATGCAAGGTTTTTAATATGTACAAAACCATGGGATATTAGACATACTGTGTAATTGTGTAATGCATTACTAAATGTATCGTGCTTTTAAGGTGTGCATTTACATGCTTAAATGGTATATCATATATTGTTGATACATGAGTTGTTTTGTAATGTAAACAAATTTATGTATTAAAACATGTTATTTAAAACTTTATACTTTAAAATATAAGAAGGTATGTTATAAAATTTCATAATTGCAGTTAGAGTAGTTAGGTGTTTACCAGCCAAAACATTCGATAGATGTTGTCAAAGTAAAATATGTTATATTAAAAAAAAATTATAAAAAATTAAATATATTATTTTAAAATAAAAAAATAAAACCAAATGAAAAGTAATTAAAAATTCATCTTTGTTTATAAAATAAAAAAAATAAAATGAACATAGATACTTTTAAACCCTCATTACTTGTAAATTTATATGAACATGTAAAAGTTAGATAAAAATAATTTAAACTAAAGAAATTTAATCTTTCTCAATACTTGGTAGATCCAAATTTAAAATAGATCTATCCTGATTCATAAATAAAATGAATTGAAAATTGATATTATTGAGTGTTGTATAAAATATGACTTTAATAACAATTAATAACTATAGCCATATTAATAAATATTTCATAAATTCTTTAAAGATTGATAATCAAGGATCCTAGTGTCAAGAAATAGTTTAGGCATTCTATATTTTGGAATTTTTTTAAGATACATTTTAATTTATCATTGTTAAATGGTATATGGATGAAGAAAAAAAACGATATATGCATTGTTTTTTGATGTATCTTATTATTAAATAATGTTGTTTTAAACTTATATTTGGAAATACAAATCTAGAAAAATGTTATTTAAAACATTGAATTAGATATATTAAAAAATATTATTTTAAATTTTGGCTTAGTGTGAATGTATATTATGAAATTTCATGGTTTATGGATAAACTGAAAATTTCAAGTGTGAAAGGGCGTGTAATGAGTGCTCTAAAGTAAAGTCAAAAGTACATTTTTTTTCATACATTTTTTTTATTAAAAAAATGTTATATAGTTAATATTCATTAGTAGAATAAAACTATATATAAGTTTTACACGAAAATCATGATTTAGTCATACTTATAAGCCCTTTGATCATATGCTACTCTTTTAAGATTTGGAATGGCCAACGAATTCCCCCGAGCCCGAAGCGAGGAATACAAAGGGAGGTCTACAAGTGACTATGCGATGAAAAGCTCTCAATGCCAAGCATTGTGCTCTCAATGACATGCATCGTAATAGAAAGATCATTGGTCTTGGCTCCTTCGCTCAGGGTAGTTCCTTCCAATTGAGAATGAATATTTGATTAGGTGGTCCACTTCCCATCATTCATGAGCTTGGGTTTCTTCTATCATCTCACTTTATCATATTTTTATAGATTATAAAATAATATATCATATCTTTTAGCTTATAAAATAATATATTACCAAGATTTATGAGAAACTCTTCACTCCTATACCCTAGTTCCGTCTCTTAACTTGTAAAGAGCTCACTAAACCCTAGTTCCATCTCATTACTTGTCAACCCTAGTGATATCATGCAAATTGGTGTTCATGAAAGCCTAGTTGGTTTCCAATTCATACATGTGCATGTGTTTCTAGTTCCCTCTCTTAAGTTGTAAATTGCTCACTAAACCCTAGTTCCATCTCACATATTTGTCAAGCCAAGTGATAGCATGCAAAGTGGTTTTCATGAAACCCTAGCTGGTTTCCAATTTGTACATGGAAATGTAATTAAATGTATATTAAACTAAAAACATCAAAAAATGTAAATTTCAACACCTCAAGAGCATGTTATTTTCTGAATTCTATTTGTTGGTATCTAAAGACACCATTCTGGGCACCTCCAATGTGTCGTAGATGGTGTTTGTATCCTAGGCACACGAAAGGCTAGACATTAGTAAAATCATAAGAAAGAAAAAAAGAACCCAATGAAAATGTGCAAACATCATTTCTAGATAACTCACCCGAGGTTGTACGATCTTGTTTATAGTGTCGAGTATCCTCTGAATAATATTATGTCTGTGAATGGTATAAGTCAATCATAGGTTTATTTCATTGAGAATAAACTAAGGTTAAATAATTGAAATTGTGCTTCAAAATTCACTTTAAAGGTTAAATAACACACTTGACAATGCACTCATACAAGTAGGCCATTTGGATCATCTATGGTGCCGATGGTGTCCATCAATATTTCATGCTCTATATGAGGTAGCAAGTATCATACATGTGCCCTATTTTTGTGACCAAGTGTGCGCAACTTTATGTTTATACCAAATACTAGGTTGGTGAATTGGTATACAATAGCTCCTCGTCTATAATCTTGATATACATACCCACCCTTCCTTTTCTGTTGTGCTATAAGTGTCAAGTACTCCCCTTTTATAACCATCGTGCCAGTTGGGAATTCAATATTTTCATCATCTGTAATAGGTTCGAGAATGGTTTGTTTCCCCTCTAAGCAACGTGCCAACCAATAGTCAGAATCCCATTCATTATTTTTTGGGGGAACCACTGCATATATCTGACTTGTGAAAGGAAATAGGTTGAGTTAACAATACATTTTTTAAATAAGGTCTTGCATTTCTAATTTATACATAAATTAAATTCTACATAGGTCAAGTAAACAATACATAAATGCATTTTCTAATTTAGGTACTACTCATGTACCTTCTTGTATGAGACCCAATATGTGATCATAGTCTGTAGAATTATGTGTCTGATCATCTTCCAAATGTTCTATTTCATTAACCCCATTGAAATTGGTACCAAGTGTCACTCGATCCCATGTATCAATGGTATCTATATACTCACAATCATCCCATTCATCGATGTTACAGGAACTGCAAAACCAAGCCTTCAATCTTGTCCAAATTTGTAGGGCCAAGTTGTCTGAGCTTCTAATTGAATGAAACTGTCGAAATCCATGCACTGTGTTCACCCGATGTGTTTGTGATCGGTCCACATTTGTCACCTTCTAGAATATTCTCCACACTAGGTGTTTCCTTGTTGCTTGTTCTCCCATGACAGATGCACACCATTTCACTATAGATGCAGCGTCTTGAAGGCGAGCACCTATAAACTTCATCTCTTCCCTTCGAAGGGCAGTTTTAATGCATGCACTAGCACCATCGTGCTCTCCTTTTCCATGACCAATTTCAAAGTAGTTCCATACATGTGGCACCTTGTATTTTATGTGCAACAAATACAACCATTCAAATACACATGCATTCTTGAACTGTCTAGCATAACCATCTGACCAAATGAAATGACAATAAAATGGTATATCCATAGCTATCACATGATCATAGAATAATTTAAAGCAATGTTGCATGTAATGGATGTCATGGGTTTAGGTGTAGAATATTATTTGCACTAGGTGTTTCCTTGTTGCTTGTTCTCCCATGACAGATACACACCATTTCACTATAGATGCAACGTCTCGAAGGCGAGCACCTATAAACTTCATATCTTCCCTTCGAAGGGCAGTTTTAATGCATGCACTAGCACCATCATGCTCTCCTTTTCCATGACCAGTTTCAAAGTAGTTCCATACATGTGGCACCTTGTATTTTATGTGCAACAAATACAACCATTCAAATACACGTGCATTCTTGAACTGTCTAGCATAACCATATGACCAAACGAAATGACAATAAAATGGTATATCCATAGCTATCACATGATCATAGAATAATTTAAAGCAATGTTGCATGTAATGGATGTCATGGGTCTGGTCGTCACTTATGTGGAAGTGACTTTCTTTCAGTATCACACGTTTCTCTTCATTGCTATCTGGCCCATGTCGATACATGATATGCACCATTATGCTAACATGCTCTGAGTGACAGTATTGACTTTCTATTTCATTTTGTGGTTGTAGGGTGTAATTTTCCGCAAAGTCAACTGCTTATAGTATTGTTCTGAGGGGGGAGGTGTCTCGACATATTATGAATTTCTCATCTTTCCACCGTGCCATATCGACATTTTGAATGTACTATTGGATCTTTCCATGAAACTCTGTAATAAAATCACATACTCGCACCTGGTGTAAAAAAATAAACAATGTTAATAAACCACTTAAAAAATGTGTACATGAATATTAATATGTCAATATCCAACAATTTACCTATGAAGTCACCAATTTAATCTTCCTGCTTTCTTTCCCATCATGTAGCTGATATGTCTCATACTGATAGTTATGCTTCTCGACAATTGCATTCCCAAATGCTTGATCTTCACTTTCATGGATGCAATTAGACCATAATGATAGCCCACCACAATTGTTGCAAGAACCGTCTACACATTGTTTTAACTAATGTGTCTGCCCATCTCACCTTGGACTCATTATGCTATGGATGAAATCTCTGGGTGACATTGGCGGTACTGTACTTGAGCATTCCTACACATGGTTAGGATGCAAAAAATGACTTATCTGAGCAAATTTATGCTAATATAGGTCAAACTCTATGTGGTATCTTCAACAACAAGTGTTCCAGATGGTATTGATTCTAACATACCAAGGGTTGCATTTTTCAAAAGATCTTTTCCCGAGCCTTAGCTCTACGTGGGAAACTTTAAACATCACGAACAGTTGAGTTTGTGTCATGTCAAGATAATGTTTAACATGAGGTTCATTGTTTCTAGAACTCCTACAATGTTTTAACACATCCTTCGTGTTAGAAGAAGGCCTAGTGTTATCATGCCAAAACGTGCGCACTAGGCCCTTCACTGCTTCGACTAAATTCATGTCTTTGCGGGGCATCCTACTACTAAATACCCATAATGTTTCCATTTGTCCCTCTACATCAAGGTTGTCTCTTGTTACTGAATATTTATAAGTGTCTTTGGATGTAAAGGCACAATTTGTGATGTGCATTTAAGTAAACGACGTTGTCTTGTGGATCTACATACAATTGATTCAGCCAATACATGACGAGCCACATTACAGTCTTGTGAACGGTTTTTTTTACCAATCGATGTGAATGTAGCAGCAAGAGATTTAACAATGTGATTACTTGATTCGATATTCTTCATTATTCTTATGCCTAAATTTCTTCTGACAGTTGCCATATTTCTAGACTTAAGCAAAGCTAAAAATAATTGGCATTTACAAGCTTCGAATTTGTTATCAAAATATTGTTTCATTATTTGAGAACAATGACGAAGGATAGTGCATTTAGCCACCTTACCTTACATGGAAGTCAATTCACTCTCGTCCACGTGTATGTGTTTAGGAGTTCTCTTTTGATTTGATGCAAAATTTCTTGCTGTTTGAAATTATGGTGTGATGTTTACATCCACTATAGTCTAACAACTTTGACTAGGAGATTGAACCATCGACCATTGTTGTTGCTGAGTCACATTTGCATCAAGAGTAACATAATTATTGAACTCTTCACAAGATTGTCCATTTACTAATGGATCAATAATATCAACTTCTGTATAACCATCTTCCTTTAATGTTGCATTATCATTCCTCAACCTCTACGTCAGGTATCTGTTCAGGGGGAATGGGAACTATTTGCTCATGTAATGAATGCTGATGATTTCTTGAATCTTCCCTCTTTTTTTCTTTTTTCTTTTCAGCTTCTTCCGGTGTAAGCACCTTCCTTGCCGACTTTCGACCTCTATTACATACATTCTCCATTGAAAACCACCCAAACCTATACAAAACGATGGAATTATGTAAGTAATGATTGAATTGCACGTTGAAGTTCTCTCTGCGTAGGTTCAGACGAATTATGTATTTTGCTACAATAAACCTGGCCCACATCACGCAACCCAACATTTTTTATATAACATATATCGTATATGCAATATATACGATGCTTTTTAATTAATGAGTAGGTTTTTTACATGATCTCCAAAATGCATATGCGATATGGTGCATATAGGATTTAGTGCTCATTGATTATGTAACTTGACTGATCTAGATGCTTATCAAATATTAGAATGTTAAATATCGAATGTATATCAAACATGGACTGAAATATGTTAAACTTCTATAACGAATAGTATGACTATGACGACGATGATTATGAGGATGATGATGACTATGATGGTGAATATAATGATGATGATGAGGATGATGATGATAATGATGATGATGAGGATGATGACTATGATGATGAGGATGAGGATGATGATGATGATGATGTTGATGGCCATGATGATGAGGAGGGGGATGAGGGCGATGATGATGATGAAGATGTTGATGATGATGATGAGGTTGAGGATGATGATGGTGATGATGATGATGATGATGATGATGAGGATGGTGATTATGATGATGATGATGACAATGATGATGGTGATGATGATGACGATGATGACGATGACGATGAACAATGATAATGACGATGATGACAAGGATGGGGGTGATGATGATGATGATGATGATGATGATGATGAGGATTAGGATGATGAGGATGAGGATGAGGATGAGGATGATGATGATGATGACAATGATGATGATGAACAATGATGGTGACGATAATGAGGAGGAGTATGATGACTATGATGATGATGAGGAGGATCAAGGTAATGATAATGATGATGAACACAAAGATGATGATGATGAGGATGAGGGTGATGATGACGACGATGATGATGAGGATGAGGATGAGGGTGATGATGATGATGATGAACACAAAGATGATAATGATGATGAACACAAAGATTATAATGATGAGGATCAGGGTGATGATGATGATGATGATGATAATGAACAATGATGATAATGAGGAGGAGGAGGAGGAGGATGATGACTATGATGATGATGATGAGGATGATGATGATGATGATGATGATGACAATGATGATGAGGATGAGGATGAGGGTGGTGATGATGATGATGAGGATGATGATGATGATGATGATGACGACGACGATGATGATGAACAATGATGGTGATGATGATGAGGAGGAGGAGGATGACTATGATGATGATGATGAGGATGAGGGTGATGATGATGATGATGATGATGATGGC
>LPNX010111114.1:53931-61431 GCA_001517045.1 Pseudotsuga menziesii | reverse complement strand
ATGTGGCATCTAAAGTGTCTTTAAAGGAGTCCATGATTGTGCATCATCCCATATATGTTTTGTAATTTAGATTTAGTTTTTTTTCTTAAATTTGTTTTTATAGATTAGAAATAGTTTATTTAAATGAAAATTTAGTTTTATATTGATTATAATTAGTTTATTTTAATGAAAATCTTGTAAAATTAGTTATTTTCATTAGTTATGTTTATTTTTTTAATTTACAGTTAGATTTAGTTTATTTGATATAATGATAACAATAAAACAGTTAATATCAAAATGTGAATATGACTTTACATATTATAAATTATTATTAAAATCAAATTATCATCATTAAACTATGTAATAAAAAATTTTGAAATTATATGATGAAGGTGGTCTTTTATATATATATATATATATATATATATATATCTTCCAATAGGAAAATATTATTTTGAAAAAGAATTGGGCTTAACCCTGATTATATCACAAAAAAACATTTGATCATGAATTTTCCCACGCAGAACTAGACTTCTTAGTATGTCAAAAAATACATGATCTAGATCAAAGCTAGACCCATAATATCTTGGCTATATATGTGTGTGTGTGTGTGTGTGTGTGTGTGTGTGTGTGTGGGTGTGTGTGTGTGTGTATAAACACACACTTGTGAACACTAACAAATGCAATTAAATTAAATTATACGAGATGTATTTTAAACATCAATATATCATAATTTATGTAATTTTGAAATTACGAAATTTATTACTATATTTCACTAATATAATATTATTTACATAAAATTGACATATTTATGGTGTATTTATTACGATCTTGTTTAAGTAATGATTTATTTATGGTGTTGCTTCATTTTATTATTGATATGTATTTATCATGTCCAATATCACTCTTTGTTGTAAGTTTGGATTTAGAGAAATGGTTTTGATACAACCTAAATTTAATGATTAAAAATAATTATTAGTATTTCTAGTAAAGGATGTTTTTTGTTAGGAGTTCCAAGTTGTACTAGAAAAATGTCAAACTAGATATGCCAACTTGATTTTCTTTACTGTACAACCAATCGAAATTTTAGTTCAAAATAAATTATTGATAATAACCACTTATACTATGAAACGAGAACTATATACTATGAACGAGAACTCTACCCATACAAACGATGATTTTTGCAAAAAAAACACCAAAAACACCCCCCAAATAGAAAAGTGTTGATACCAGTATACACGTTTTTTTTTTTAGGGTAAAAAATAGAGCCATGGACTAAACATCCCATATTGTTGTTTAACAAAACTTTAAAATCAACCTTAAATTCGAAAAAAAGAAAAATTCTTGAAGAGATAAATTACAACTTTCTGGAAAATTGCATATTAAAGAAAAAACAAATTTCTCTAATAATTTCACCATTATAACCATATAGAAACAAAAAAATTATGATGTGATTCATAATGAGATAATATATTAGACCATACAAGAACAAATGGTTGATATAAATATTCAAAAACTCCTCTAGAGTTTCAATTACAAAAATCATACTAGTAAAAAGCATCTAACTGCCTCTTCAAATTCATCCATGGATTATGACACCCCATCATCAAAAAATCCTGTAGAGTTTCAATTAAAAAAATCATACTAATAAAAAGCATCTACATTGCTTCTTTAAATTCATCTATGGATTCTGACACCCCATCAGAATCTACATTTTCTGCAGATGAAGGACTTGATGAAGATGTAGATGACCCATACTCTTCTTTATTATCAATGGGCGCACCATCTGAGTCTACATCTATGCCCATCATTTCAGATGTCATATTCCTTTGGGATCTATGGCTTGGTTTAACAGACTCCCATCTTGCAACTTCTGGCTGTGGCAGCAACCTCTTTATAATCTCTATAGTCTTGGAGCGGATAGTGTCTTTTTTTGTCAACTTGAAATCATAAACAAGTATATCAAATTTCTCTAATGTCAAGATGTCAATGCGGCGGCGATTTTTTTTTTGACCCTTTCTGTTTCTCTTTCTGCAAACCTTTTTCTCAACCACCATCTCTACCTTGTACACACCATCAAATGGGTGTGTATCTGTTGCATACCAATGTACTTCTACTGATACTACTTCTTCATTTTCTTTATTGACCTTCATAGCTTTTGCAATCCAGAATGGATATTGACGTCGATCATCTGTAGCCAAAACTGCAATGATGCAACCCTCCTTGATATCTTGTATTGAGCCCCTGTAAAGGTCTTCCATCTCTTGACGCTTTGCGGATGATCTTCTAGAGCCAATATACATTTCTCTTTCCTCTACTTGAGAAAACTCAACAGCTCGAGGTTCAACATTTGTTACCTCGTTTTCATTTGATAAACTTTGTGGCCAAGCAAATGGAGTCTTCAAAAATATATCTCCATTTGTAGAGTTTGAAATTTTGTCACTCTGCTCTATGAAAAAAGACTCCCACCAAACGGAATCAGCAACATCAAAGTACTCATATGTATCTTTAGACTAAAATGTGTTAAGGTGAGCGGTCCCGAGTGAAAGAATAATGTGCACTTAGCTCTTTTGACAAATTTACAAAATGAGAATTTTGCAAAAATGAATAAAAAGGACAAAACATATTATGTGAAAGATGAACATAATATGCCAAGACACCAAAATTTTATTAATCAAACTAGTTTTGTCCCCCATGGGGGACTCATCAGTGATACAAAAATCTTGTGTACATGAGTGCCTTTTTATAGTGCACAAGCTGGTTGAAGAATGCCACCCGGAATAAGAGTACCATGGTATTATAGCCCATGGTTTATGTAATTCACAAAATCGAAAAATAATCATTTAAATGATAAAAATATGATCATTTAAATGATATCGAATGTGAACTTATGCATGTAAAAACATGCTCTCGACCCTCGATGCCCGGCATCAACTTTGATGTGCCTTGGGATCAACATTGATGCTGGGCATCAATGTTGATCCCAAGGCGCATCAACGTTGATGCGCCTTGATCTGGCATCAACGTTAATGCCGGCCATCAACGTACGTTGATGCACCTTGATCCGGCATTGATGCGCATTGATCTGGCATCAAAGTTGATTCCGGGCATCAACGTACGTTGATACGCCTTGATCCGGCATCAACGTTGATGCCGGGCATCAACGTTGATCCCAAGGCGCATCAACGTTGATGCGCCTTGATCCGACATCAACGTTGATGCCGGGCATCAACGTACGTTGATGCGCCTTGATCCGGCATCAACGTTGATGCCGGGCATCAACGTTGATCCCAAGGCGCATCAACGTTGATGCGCCTTGATCCGACATCAACGTTGATGCCGGGCATCAACGTACGTTGACGCCCGGCATCAACGTTGAAGAATGCCACCCGGAATAAGAGTACCATGGTATTACAGCCCATGGTTTATGTAATTCACAAAATCGAAAAATAATCATTTAAATGATAAAAATATGATCATTTAAATGATATCGAATGTGAACTTATGCATGTAAAAACATGCTCTCGGCCCTCGATGCCCGACATCAACTTTGATGCGCCTTGGGATCAATGTTGATGCCCGGCATCAACGTTGATCCCAAGGCGCATCAACGTTGATGCCGCGCATCAATGTTGATGCCGGACATCAACGTTGATGNTATGCATGTAAAAACATGCTCTCGGCCCTCGATGCCCGACATCAACTTTGATGCGCCTTGGGATCAATGTTGATGCCCGGCATCAACGTTGATCCCAAGGCACATCAACGTTGATGCTGGGCATCAACGTACGTTGATGCACGTTGATCTGGCGTTGATGCGCCTTGATCTGGAATCAACGTTGATGCCGGGCATCAACGTACGTTGATGCGCCTTTATCTGGCATCAACGTTGATGTGCTTTGATCCGGAATCAACGTTGATGCCGGGCATCAACGTTGATGCGCCTTGGGATCAACGTTGATGCCCGGCATCAACGTACGTTGATGCACGTTGATCTGGCGTTGATGCGCCTTGATCTGGAATCAACGTTGATGCCGGGCATCAACGTACGTTGATGCGCCTTTATCTGGCATCAACGTTGATGTGCTTTGATCCGGAATCAACGTTGATGCCCGGCATCAATGTTGATGCCGGATCAAGGCGCATCAACGTTGATGCACCTTGGGATCAACGTTGATGCCTGACATCAACGTTGATCCCATGGCGCATCAACGTTGATGCCGGATCAAGGTGCATCAATGTACGTTGATGCCTGCCATCAACGTTGTTGCCAGATCAAGGCGCATCAACGTTGATGTCGGGCATCAACGTTGATGCTCGGCATCAATGTTGATGCGCCTTGGGATCAACGTTGATGCCCAGCATCAATATTGATGCGCCTTGGGATCAACGTTGATGCCCGGCATAAGAGTACCATGGTATTACAGCCCATGGTTTATGTAATTCACAAAATCGAAAAATAATCATTTAAATGATAAAAATATGATCATTTAAATGATATCGAATGTGAACTTATGCATGTAAAAACATGCTCTTGGCCCTCGATGCCCGGCATCAACTTTGATGCGCCTTGGGATCAACGTTGATGCCCGGCATCAACGTTGATGTGCCTTGGGATCAACGTTGATGCCGGGCACTAACGTTGATCCCAAGGCGCATCAACGTTGATGCCGCGCATCAATGTTGATGTTGGACATCAACGTTGATGCCCAGCATCAACGTTGATGTGCCTTGGGATCAACGTTGATGCCGGGCACTAACGTTGATCCCAAGGCGCATCAACGTTGATGCCGCGCATCAATGTTGATGTTGGACATCAACGTTGATGCCGGGCATCAACGTTGATGCGCCTTGATCTGGCATCAACGTTGATGCCGGGCATCAACGTACGTTGATGCGCCTTGATCCGGCATCAACGTTTATGCCGGGCATCAACATTGATGCCGGGCATCAAAGTTGATGCGCCTTGATCCGGCATCAACGTTGATGCCAGGTTGATGCCCGACATCAACGTTGATGCGCCTTGATCTGGCATGAACGTTGATGCCCGGCATCAACGTACGTTGATGCGCCTTGATCTGGCATCAACGTTGATGCCGGGCATCAACGTTGATCCCAAGGCATATCAACGTTGATGCGCCTTGATCCGGCATCAACGTTGATGCGCCTTGGGATCAATGTTCATCTCGGGCATCAACGTTGATGCCCGGCATCAACGTACGTTGATGCGCCTTGATCCGGCATCAACGTTGATCCCAAGGCGCATCAACGTTGATGCGCCTTGATCCGGCATCAACGTTGATGCTCCTTGGGATCAACGTTCATGCCGGGCATCAACGTTGATGCCCGGCATCAACGTTGATGCACCTTGGGATCAACGTTGATGCACCTTGCATCCACGTTGATGCCCGGCATCGAGGGCTGCCGTGAGGGCCGCCCTTTGGCGCCCAAGCGGCGGAGACAAGACAAGGAATCGTTTAGTAAAATTATATACTAGGCCAGGACTCCGATATGTGCTTTAGGCCAGGACTCATACCGTGGGGAGGGTTCTATTGAACTACACCATGGGGAAGGTTCTATTGAACTTGGAATAATCTACCACCGAAACGAGGGAATAAAAATAAGAAATAGTTCAAGCGAAGAATAAGAAGGCCGAATGGATAATACAAGGAAGGATAGAATAATGAAGATAAGAAAGCTCTATTAGTTGGCGAATCATATGTTGGCAAATCCTCCGTTGTGTCATTGTCCGTTGGCCCTTTGGCGCCCAAGCGGCGGACCAGTGGACCAAAGGGAATATGACAGAGAAATAGTTCTGAATGTATTGGGCTGTGTGGAGGGCGTGCTAAACGTTATGTCGAACGCAGTGGTGGCCGCCACAACCACCACCGAAACGAACGGAATTGAATATCAAGAAAATATACAACAAATGGTGTCGAGTCTGATTACTAATCGTTATGGATTAGTGAATTTATTAG
Organism: Pseudotsuga menziesii; assembly: GCA_001517045.1. NCBI lineage: Eukaryota > Viridiplantae > Streptophyta > Pinopsida > Pinales > Pinaceae > Pseudotsuga > Pseudotsuga menziesii. Next base: position 55,474 of record LPNX010111114.1, on the reverse strand, counting down.
AAAATGTTAATATTGGTCGATTGCAGGATGGATGGCGGGTAGAGATAGTAAGTCGCCAAATTCCAATTAATGAAAATGTGAGTGAAGACTATCTCGAAACATTAAAATTAGCAGAGGATATAATTGTAATTCAATTGATAGAAGATTATCGGGAATCCGACGATGGATTCCGTTGGTACATCCAGATTATATGGAATTCCATATTCAGTTGGCGTCAAGTGATGAAACATCTACAGTATAATACCTATCGATTCAATTTCCTACATGAACGTATAGCGATAGGCAATAATAACGCCAGATCAGATGAAGTAAATATGAGTCCTCGTGAGGTAGTGGATGGGTTTCCAGACGTTATAATTGGCAGCAGGGAGGACAATGGGAACGGGAATGGGTATGGGAATGGTGATGAAGCATTGTGCATAGGTTGTTATGAAACTTTAACGAAGGGAGAGAATGCAAAACAATTGGCATGCACCCATGTCTTTCATTCAACTTGCATTCTCCAGTGGTTTAGTCATAAAATCAATTGTCCGACATGCAGATATGAGCCACCTTCTCGTCGATGATCAGTCACTGTTGCTATACTATTTCCTTTTCTTTATTTATGAACTTCACTGTGCTGCTAGACTTATTCCTTTTCTTTATTTCTGAACAGATTCCGTTCATTTCTTTATTCTATACACTTTGATATTTTTATGGTAGGATAAATTTGTCATAGTTTTGGGTGGTCTATGACCACGTTAGTCACTACTTTTACCTAATTCTGTAAAAAATCAGTTTACTTTTTAATACATGTAAAGAACACTGAATGGCTACGTTCAGTGATCGTGACATAAAATATTGATACTGGTTAACCCGAAATCAATGTGTTGACATGCAGTCTGTTCGCCTCATTCAATGCTCTTAATAACACCTACTATTCGGCTATAAATTATAGGGCTATACTGTTTATTTGAAGATCATTGTATATTATAAATTGTATTTTGATTATGATTTAGTGATTTAGTTGAAGATGATTGTAGATTACAGAGTATTATTATAAATTGTATTTTGATTTTGATTTCCAATTATAATTAGTGTATATTTTTGTTAATCATGGTTTAACCAAAGGTTCACATGGATTAAATTTTTTTAAGCCATTTTGGTAAAGATTTATTTGAAGATAATTATATATTAGAGATTATTATTAGAAATTGTATTTTGATTTTGATTTGTAATAATGTAGTATAATTAGCATATATTCTTGTTAGCTATCGTTTTATTAAAGCTTTAGGGGATTAATTTTTCTTTTTTTTTTTAAAGCCAATTTGATCTAGTTTTCATCTTCTCTAGAATATGTTTATTGAGCAATACCAAAGGATCCATTTACAAGTCCTTCATCAATTCATAATTTTGAAGTGACGATCACTAAAGATTTGGCCATCCATTTTTTCATTATAACATTTGTTTTTTATTGTTAAAATAGCATTAAGTGTAATAGGAGCACTTTGGGGATCTTGCAGACATAGAAGACCCAATGGAAGAGGACATTGATGTCCCTTAG
>LPNX010111114.1:50753-53553 GCA_001517045.1 Pseudotsuga menziesii | reverse complement strand
CATCAACCATTTTTGAAACGGGGGTAAAAATAGCTACTAAAATTAGGAGAGAGAAAAACAAGAACTGTGTCGAGTTCTCGTTTCATAGTATAAGTGGTTTAATGGGAGTAGAGGAATTGTTGTTTAGAGTTCCAAAAATTATGAACAAATTCATCTCGATAAAAGGATTGTTGTTTATGGTGGACAGAAGTCATCTAGTTGGATTTTGACCAATGCATAAGTTCATTGCAAATTATCAAATCTTGAGAACTACTAAGTTTGATTAGCTCAATCTAAAAGAAATTCGCAACCAAGTCTTTAGAGTTTCTTTTGTATAAGATAGCTAAAACAAGGTCCTCATATAGCTATAAAAGATTGGGGTCATAATCATTGTTTAAGATAATAGCTTGATCGCTTTCTATTTTAGCATTAAAGTCTCCTAGAAAGAGGATATTGCTTTCACTTCTTAGGTTGGATTATCCCATTCCAAGCCAATGTAAGGAAATTTTTATCTAGATTGTGGTTCTTATAAAAGCTAGAATTAATAAGCACAAAATATCATATTCCTATATAAATATTCTTAGCATTGATACTTGAAATCTCCACCCACATGTATTGAGTCAAAAGATATTTCTTCTGAAACCTAATATGAGTCAAATTGTTCTTCTTGATGTTATAAACTATACCTATGATCCCTCTATGATAGGATCTCTTATTCCATGCCATCGACAAAGACAAATCCTTCTATGTTATGGACCTTTGATTCTTCATTCTTCCAAGTTTCAAGCAATATAAAATCTATTACACTTGGCATCCAACCTAACGTGAGACCCTTGCTCCATCCCACATCTGCTTCATGAGTTACCGAGATATACTATATTTGGATGGTTCTATCATTGGCTACGATATCTAAAGCCCATGCCTTAGCTCTACATGGGAAACTTTAAACATCTCGAACAGTTGAGTTTGTGTCATGTCAAGATAATGTTTAACATGAGGTTCATTGTTTTTAGAACCCCTACAATGTTTTAACACGTCCTTCGTGTTAGAAGAAGGGCTAGTGTTATCATGCCAAAACGTGTGCACTAGGCCCTTCACTCCTTCGACTAAATTCATGTCTTTGCAGGGAATCCTACCGCTAAATGCCCATAATGTTTCCATTTGTCCCTCTACATCAAGTTTGTCTCTTGTTACTGAATATTTATAAGTGTCTTTGGATGTAAAGGCACAATTTTTGATGTGCATTTAAGTAAACGAACTTGTCTCGTGGATCTACATACAATTGATTCAGCCAATACACAACAAGCCACATTACAGTCTTGTGAATGAGTCTTTTACCAATCGATGTGAATGCAGTAGCAAGAGATTTAACAATGTGCTTACTTGATTCGATATTCTTCATTGTTCTTATGCCTAAATTTCTTCTAACAGTTGCCATATTTCTAGATTTAAGCAAAGCTAAAAACAATTGGCATTTACCGGCTTTGGATTTGTTATCCAAATATTGTTTCATTATTTGAGAACAATGATGAAGGATAGTGCATTTAGCCACCTTACCTTCCATGGAAGTCAATTCGCTCTCGTCTACTTGTATGCGTTTAGGAGTTCTCTTTTTTTTTGATGCAAAATTTCTTGCTGTTTGAAATGATGGAGTGACGTTTACATCCACTACAGTCTAACAACTTCGATTAGGAGATTGAACCACTGACCTTGGTTGTTGCTGAGTCACATTTGCATCAGGAGTAACATAATTATTGAACTCCTCACAAGATTGTCCATTTACTAATAGATCAATAATATCAACTTCCGTATAACTAGCTTCCTTTAATGTTACATTATCTTCCTCAACCTCTATGTCAGGTATCTATTGAGCGGGAATGGGAACTATTTGCTCGTGTAATGAATGCCAATGATTTCTTGAATCTTCCCTCTTTTTTTCTCTTTTATTTTCAACTTCTTCCGGTGTAAGCACCTTCCTCCCCGACTTTCGACCTCTATTACGTACATTCCCCATTGAAATCCACCCAAACCTGTAAAAAAAAATTAATTATGTAAGTAATGATTAAATTGCACGTTGAACAGTTCTCTGTGCGCAGGTTTAGGCGAATTATGTATTTTGCTACAGTAAACCTTGCCCACATAGCGCAACCCAACATTTTTGATATAACACATATCATATATGCAATATTGATACAATGCTTTTTAATTAACAGGTGAGTATTTTACATGATCTCCAAAATGCATATGCTATATAGTGCATATCGGATTTAGTGCTCACTGAATATGCAACTTGACTAATCTAGATGCTTATCAAATATTAAAATATTAAATACCAAATGCATATCAAACTTGGACTGAAATATGTTAAACTTCTATAATGAATAGTATGACTATGACGGCGATGATTATGAGGATGATGATGACTATAATGGTGATTATAATGATGATGATGATGAAGATGATAATGATGACGACAAGGATGATGACTATGATGATGAAGATGAGGAGGAGGAGGAGGATGACGACTGTGATGACGATGATGATGATGAACAATGATGGTGACGATGAGGAGGAGGAGGATGATGACTATGATGACAAGGAGGAGGATGAGGGTGATGATGATGATGGTCATGATGGCGATGATGATGAACAATGATGATGATGAGGAGGAGGAGGAGGAGGATGACTATGATGATGATGACGAGCATGAGGATGATGATGATGATGACGATGACAATGAGGATGAGGGTGGTGATGATGATGATGATGATGATGATGATGATGATGACGATGATGATGAACAATGATGGTGATGATGATA
>LPNX010111114.1:15753-48253 GCA_001517045.1 Pseudotsuga menziesii | reverse complement strand
TTGATTTTGATATTCCACATTTTATATTTATTTAATTCTGGTAGATATACACCATTCTAATTCTCATTGTATTTTTGTGTTTTCTTTACACAATACTCCAAGCATATATATTTCTTTCTTAGTTTTGCTTTGGTATTCCACACTTTATACTAATTTGACTCTGTCAGCATCCAAATTCTCATTGTATTCTTTTGTTTTCATTCCACTATCATGTTGTATCAACATTTCATGTATCAAGAATGATATTATAGATTTTCTTTTAAATCTCTTAATTGCTCATAGATTTCGGTAGCCATGCCAATGCTATGTCCAGCGTTCAATTCTGGTAATTCCTAAGCTAGCGAAAATTTAATATTATTGTCATGAGTGTAAAGTTCAAGACCGCTTAAAAAATCTAGCAGCATTGGAATGCCTATGTACATACGTTGAGGGTTAAAACCCTATTTCCTAATTTTAATTTCTCTGAAATGTTTGTGTACATACATTTAGATTTAAATCCTTATTTCCCAATGTTTCTTTTCTTTCTATAGCATTTGTGTCCATCATAGTGTTGTCTAAATGGTATTATAATGGGATAAGGATGCCATTAATAATTTTTTACTCTTGTACCAAATTGGTTAAGAAAAAATGCATATGCGTTATAGCTTATTCATATCGCATATGCGCTATATCACATGTGCGATATGAATAAGCTATAACGCATATGATTTTCTTTTAAATTAAAAAAATCGATGGGAATAAAGTTTGGGATTATGTTCAAAAATAGCTTCGAAGGACCAAACCTATTGGCTAGGACAAATAAACCAGGGCTATTGCTTTTCTTTTAGAACTCTATCAATATGCGAAGTTTAGATGGTGTGTTTTGCTATGATAGACACAATATTTTTTTATGAAAAGTTAGAATATTGTAGAGTACGATCTTACGATTCTTAATATGTAATTTTTTTCTTCAAAACTATGTTTTATATATTTATAACTATTTTTCTAAAGTACACGTCAGTTTTTGAAAATAAATACATCGATTGTTTTTTATATAACTTTTGATTTCCATCACCATTTCAAAAGAAAACTGTATGGTGGACTCGATGAGATCAATCGCTACGATCTTATATATAGAAATCAAGGATTTCATTAATTTTTCCCCCTAGAATGTGTACACCCGTACATAACATTTTCATTTCAATCTTTTGTGACTTCAGTAATTAATAATAAAAGAAATAATTAATGAAAAAATAGTGTTGCACTAGGCCCATATGTCCTTTATATATATGCCAGATTTTTTCCCAAATTGACATCATTTACCTCATATATTGCTGCACCCGAACAAACATATCTGTTAAGATGTGGTGAAAATTTGAAAACCCAATTTCACGGAAACTAAATTTATAATCATTTACACACATTTTGTCTGCATAAATGCTATATATTATAAAAGCTGATTCAATTACCTATCTTTTGTCTTTTTACTTCATCTTCAAATAAGTTAGGGAAGTACCCCTAATTGTTACCTAAAGTCAGAATTTCCATGTTTTTCCAGTATTATGTGTCATCTAAAGTGTCTTTAAAGGAGTCCATGATTATGCATCAGCCCATATATGTTTTTGTAATTTAGATTTAGTTTTTTTTCTTAAATTTATTTTTATAGATTAGAAATAGTTTATTTAAATGAAAATTTAGTTTTATATTTATTATAATTAGTTTATTTTAATGAAAATCTTGTAAAATTAGTTATGTTTATTTTTTTAATTTATATTTAGATTTAGTTTATTTGATATAATGATAACAATAAAACTATTAATATCAAAATGTGAATATGACTTTACATATTATAAATTATTATTAAAATCAATTTATCATCATTAAATTATGTAATAAAAAATTTGAAATTATATGATGATGGTGGTCTTATATATATATATATATATATATATATATATATATATCTTCCAATAGGAAAATATTATTTTGAAAAAGACCTCGGCTTAACCCTCATTATATAAAAAAAAACATATGTTTGTGAGAGAACTAGACTTTTTAGTATGTCAAAAATTACACGATCTAGATCAAAGCTAGCTCCATAATATCTTGGCCACACACACACACACACACACACACACTTGTGAACCATAACAAATGCAATTAAATTAAATTATACGAGATGTATTTCAAACATCAATATATCATAATTTATGTAATTTTGAAACTACCAAATTTATTACTATATTTCACTAATATAATATTATTTACACAAAATTTACATATTTATTGTGTATTTATTACGATTTTGTTCAAGTAATGATTTATTTATGGTGTTGCTTCATTTTATTATTGATATGTATTTATCATGTCCAATACCACTCTTTGTTGTAAGTTTGGATATAGTTTTGATACAAGCTAAATTTTAATGATTAAAAATAATTATTAGTATTGCTAGTAGAGGATTTTTTTGTTAGGAGTTCTAAGTTGTACTAGAAAAATGTCAAACTAGATATTCCAACTTGATTTTCTTTATTGTACAACCAATTGAAATTTTAGTTCCAAATAAATTATTGATAATGGGAGTAGAGGGATTGTTGTTTAGATTTCCACAAATTATCAACCAATTCATCTCTATAAAAGGATTGTTGTTTATAGTTGATAGAAGTCATCTAGTTGGATTTTGACCAATTCATAAGATTATTGCAAATTATCAAATCTTGAGAACTACTAAGTTTGATTAGCTCAATCTAAAACAAATTTGAAACCAAGTCTTTAGAGTTTATTTTCTATAAGCTACCTAAAACAAGGTCCTCATATAGCTATAAAATATTGGGGTCAGTATCATTGTTTAAGACAATAGCTTGATCGCTTTCTATTTCAGCATTAAATCCTCCTAGAAAGAGGATATTGCTTTCATTTCTTAGGTTGGATTATCCCATTCCAAGCCAATGTAAGGAAATTTTTTATGTAGATTGTGGTTCTTATAAAAGCTAGAATTAATAAGCACAAAATATCATATTCTTAGCATTGATACTTGAAATCTCCACCCACATGTATTGATTCAAAAGATATTTATAAGCCTAATAGGAGTCAAATTGTTCTTCTTGATGTTATAAGCTATACCTATGATCCCTCTATGATAGGATCTCTTATTCCATGCCATCCACAAAGACAAAGCTTTCTTTGTTATGGACCTTTGATTATTCATGCTTCAAAGTTTCAAGCAATATAAACTATTACAATTGGAATCCAACCTAACATGAGACCCTTGCTCCATCCTGCATCTTCTACATGAGTTACCAAGATATACTAGATTTGGATGGGTCCATCATTGTCTATGATATCTAAAGCCCATGCCTTTACAATACCTTCACATACTCTTTTTGCATCGATCCAATGCTATCCTTCTATTACATACCCACTTTGAAGGTGACAAGGTATATGTCCTTCCAGAATAGATCCTTTCCATGATTGGATTGAAATGACATGTCGATTACTAATGTTGATGTAAATTTTATTTGATGTGTTATAGAGTTGCTGGAGTCTTAAGTATTTCAGCATAGCTTTTCTTACTTCCTTCTTGATTTGTGACAGAAAAACTATTTGGCTTTCTCTCTTTAATGAACCCCAAACCATACCTATCACTTGATGGTCTTTGGATACTCAAAATGTCATCTAGAATACTTGAGCTATTCTCAAACTTTAACTTGATAGATTCTTCATCAAGCTTTCTCTTGAATTGCGTGATTTCTTTTGCAAGCTTTTCTGACTCTTGTATTCTTCTTTTGAGTTGTAGATTTAGGTCCTCCTAGACCTTTTTGGCATCTAGCAGTTGAGCTTCCAATTGAATGATGATAAGATTTGACTGTCTGTTCCTTTTCCTACATTTCTCTAGTTCTTCAAGGGTACTAACAATTTTGGCTCTTAGGTCTCCTTCTCCTTCTATATCTAAGCCACTATTTGAAGCTCGAGTATATAGACCCATAAATAAAACTTCAGTATCTTCAAATTCACTTCCATCTGAATCTTCACTGTCTTCTATGGTATACACAATTTTCTTTTTCTCATATGGTTTTTTCTTGTTTCCTTGTTTACCCTTTTTGAACTTCGAAGTTTCCTTATCTTCATTCTCATCTTGTTTAATGTAAGTTCATTTAGAGGGAAAATGTCCAATCCTTCCATAATTAAAACATTTTAAAGGTAACTTCCCCTTGTATTTTCCAGTCCCTCTCTCAAGCTTATTAATAAAAAATGATTCCTCATCATTTGGCTTTTCTGATTGATTTTTTAAGGAGGATTTAAAAGTTGCTTCTTTTCTTGAAGATCCATTTTGTCATGTTCTCATCTCATACGCAATGAGAATTCCATGTAACTCATCCATTGTTTCTTTTTTAAGATCATCTCATTCTTCTAAGGTGGATACATTTGGGTCATATCTCATTGGTAATGTTCTTAGTACCTTTCTTACCACTTATTTTTCTTTTTATTTTCCTCCAAGCCCTCTGATCGCATTAACAACTTCATCTACACGAAGAAGGTATTCACCAATATTCTCTTCTTCTTTCATTTTAAGACTTTCAAATTGACCTTTATATGTTTGAAGTTTGGATTCTTTGACCTTTGATTCTCTCTTTGTAGATAATTTTGAACTTGTGCCAAGCTTGTTTGGAATATGTGCATTGCATAACTTTAGTAAATACCGTGTTTGTTAAACCATTTAAGATTATGTTTAGGGATTTGGCAGTACCTTCATATTCACCTAGTTCAACTGTGTTCATAGGGTATTGGTTTCCTATTTTAAGCTCCTTTTATGTTGTTGCCCAAACCTTCCATCCCAACGATATCATATGACACCTCAATCTTACACTCCAGTAAGCATAATTTTCTCCAGTAAATAGTGTAGGTTTTTTAGTGTCCAATCCTTCTTGTTAATCCATTGTCAATTTTGGATGGGATCTAGGCTTCTAGAGGTTAAGTTGTTGTGAAGGAAACTACTTTGATACCAATTGTTGGTTTATCCAACAATACTGAGAAGGGCGGGGGGGGTGAATCAATATTGTATTTTCATAAATTAAATACACAAAAATCAACAATGAAGACACAAATTTTATCATGGAAACCTCAAAGAGAAAACCACCAACACGAACTAATTAATAGGATGATTTTTACAGAAAGGATGCTAAACACACCCTCGTTTTTTCCTACAACTATAGACAAGGAAGCTACAACACTCGTGTTGTTTTATTCCTTCTTCAACAAACAAGGATGCTACGACACCCTGTTCTCCAGCTACGACTAAAAGGAGGCTTCAACCCCCTGTAGACCTGTGGCCTACCCTAGCACCACCCTGCCACCCTATTATGATTTTCTCAGTATTTTGCAATAGTTGTAACCTATTCACTTTGGACTCTATCACAATTCCTAATAGAGACACTTAATTATTTACACATTTATTTATTTAAATACCGTATACCTATTTCGTATCAACACATCTCTCCATAGCCACACTTTTTCATTTGGAGCATGAATGTTTACTTATAGATACAACTAATCATGATCTCCCCGGTCAACCATCGCATCACTTCAGCAAAGAAAATGTTTTGTTCTTTCCATAGCTCAGAATTCATTTCCACATCCCTGTTTATCATTTTCTGGTGCATCTGTAATCTTCTTCACTAGATACAATAAGGATAGTTGATGTTTTGTCTGGATCTCTTCAGACCGTTGATCTATTCTATAGATTTCATTTTTAAATAGTATTTCCACACCAAGTTTCTATTTCAATGATTCCCCACCATTAATCTTCATCAGGATTCTTCTTGAACATCGATTTCAACATTGCGAGATGTGGGATGTAACATTTTATCAAATCGTAACTTGACTTTCTGCAAGCTCCTTTCCACAAGATTCTTTTCGCAAGCTCCTTTTCGCAATTTTTCTTCCGCATCATCGATCTCTTGCAAAGTCTTTCCTAACCTTCAATATTCCAGATTGCGGGTTGAGTGTTCATAGAATATTTAAGCATTATTTCCCTTTCTGCATTTTCCTTTCGCACCATCAATCTCTTTTTAGAGGAACTAATCTCAGTCATCCAATCTTTCGGATTGCGGGGCTGTGGGTTGTGGGTTCATCAAATCCTTAAACATTACTTCTGCAACTCGATTTCAACATCGTCAATCTCTTTTAGTGAAACTAATCTTGGCCATCCAATATTTGATTTTTTGTGGAACTTTGGTTTTTTTGCCTAACTGTCAAAACTAATATTTAACCATCGGATCTAGTACGGGACTTATATAACCCATTCGATCTTGATTGTTGCATAACCTTGTTACTTCTCATGTTTTTAACCTCTGCACTGGTTCATTCAGCAAGAACATTATGAGAAATTTATTTACTTAGATACTCGATCTCAGTCGTTCAACCTGCTACAAAGTTATTTGTTTGTCATTCAACCTGCAAACCTGCAACCTATAACAGGGTTATTTCTTTGTTATTCTGGATACCTGCAACCTTTAGTCTAACACCATATCTTTGACCTCTGATAACTGATTTGACATCAATGACAACTATTTTTCTCAACACAACCATCACAGGAGGAGTTCCAACTCACTTCCACAAAAGAGGGATGCATTCTCCCATGGATGGTGTGTTTTTCCACTTGGATGAAGTGGTTAGAGGAGGTAGAGGCTTTCCAAACCAAGTGGGATACCTCAAGAGAGGTGGTTACATCCTCTCCTATGAATTAAAACATCCTCCCACCTTTTTCTCAACCTCCTCATCCTCAAGAGAGGTGGTCGCATCCTCTCCCATTTGAAGGCTCCCTTGAAATGAGGTAAGGATAGACATGCAAGAAACACAATAGAAAAACATGGTTATCTCTACAAGGCCTTCCCATTGTCAGTAGACCAATGCTTTATTGATTCAACAAAAGATATACACAATAAACCCTTTGACTTGGAAGGTTATGAGCAATGATGAATATGTAATTCATTATGTTATTTTCTTTAGTAAAAACTAGTAAGACAAAACATGAGATATAATCATACATCTCAAACCAATAATTGGAGTTGTGCAAAATTTACATCTTGACAAGCAACAATAAAAGGCACAACAATCCCCCCTAGGAACCCTTGTATTGGTGGAAGGAATGCATTTCGATGTTGATTTATGCTTCAAACCTGCAATTTATTGTAGTGAAGGTGAACCAGAATTATACTCGACCTCAAATCCCCCAGGGTCACCCTTGGTGACCTAGGATTTGACCAAAACTTCCTCAAACTATAGGATGACAAATATGTAATTGATTATGTTATTTTTTTCAGTAAAAACTAGCAAGACAAAACATGAGATATTTTTCAAACCAATTGTTGCTAAAATTGACATCCTGACTACCAACAAGATAAGGCACAACAATCCCCCCTAGGAAACCCATGTATGGGTGGATGAAATATGTGTTTTGGTGTTGATTTATGATTTGGATTTGCAATTTTCTGCAGTAAAAGTGAACCAAGAATATGCTTGGCCTCAAATCCCATAGGGCCACCCTCAATGACCTAAGATTTTACCAAAACTTCATCAAACTCCTAAGGTTTGACTTTTCCTTTAAAATAGGCTTGCAATAACACTTCAACTAGACATGAAATTAAACCTAAGAATTGATGTCACCTAACCCTATGATGAGATCACCTCCTTTAGGGCACTTTTAGGGCTAAAAATTGTTTTTTTTGCTATATTTTTCAACTTATTAGAATTTTTCAATATTTTATTTTATTACTGTAATTGACAACTTTTAAAATTCAAAATTAAAATAACTAAAAATACAAAAAAATAAAGAATTGTGAAAAACCCTCCAAATTCTAAAAATTCTATATTTTTTATATTTTTGCAAACATCCAAAAATTCCATATTTTTATATTTTTGCAAAAATCCAAAATATGTTATTTTTGAAACAAAAAATGTTTTATTTTGATGCCCTAGTTATTTAATTTTTTGTTTTTTAAAATATTCAATTGCAACTATGAATCTTAGACTAAATAAAATATTGAAAAATCCCAAAAAGTTAGGAAAAATTGCAAAAGTGCTCTAAAGGATGTGAAGTTTGGGTCAAATTCAATGTTTCCCGAGAGGACCTCAGAGAGCTTTGAGTTCGAGAGATTTTCTGTTTCACCTAGATTATGGTAAATTGAAAACTTGAAGCATAAATCAACATCAATCCACATATTTCATCCATCAAAATAGGGGTTCCCTAAGGGGGATTGTTGTGCCCTACTTTGGTGGTCGTCGAGAGGTATATTTCGTCAAATTTTGATGGTTAGTTTGTGAGATATCTTGTGTTTTGTATTGCTGGTTTTTATCATAGAAATAACATCAAAAGGTTACATATTCATTATTTCTCCTAATGTTTCGAGTTAAAGGGTTTATTGTAGACATATATTGTTGACTCCATTATGCACCGATCTACTAACTTTGGGAAGGTCTTGTTGGGATAGAGGTAATTTCTATTGTATTTCATACATGTCTATCCTTACCTCATTTTAGAGAGCCTCTTGTGGCCCAAGGAGCATGGTCTAAAAGGAAGGGGGTCACGCATTGAGCTAACATTGGGTGTACCTCCTTAAAGAGTTGCTAATTATAGCACTAGGTCCATTAGGTCCACTTCTATTTGATCATGGAATAGTGCTGGTTTTTGAGGGAATAAATTCTGGTAAGATAGTCTTCGATTTGTATTTGTCTGTATGATTTTTTTTTTCCTCCAACCATATTTGGATGTTGTTCATGTCTATGTCATAGTTTAACTCTCGTCTTTTTATCTAGGTATCCATCTTTTCAATGGCATGTGAAATCCTCTCTTTCCCTTCATTGAAAAGTTCTTCAGATATGTGAAGAGAGTTGTTGAAGCAGACCTCCTTATTGTCCATTAAAGCAGTTTTTGTATTGGGGTGATTCAACCAAAAGGGACTAAAGTCCTAGAGTTTCTAGAGATAAAAACATTTGTGGCAAGAACTCAACCAGTGTTGATAAAATCCCCAAAAAATCGAAAACATCATGATTTTTTGCAATGCAAACATCAGAACAAAAAATTCACCCAAAAATATCATGAAATTTTGGAAAATTCGACAAAAATCAAGAAAAAAATCAACAAAAGTTAGGCAAAAATTGACAAAGAGGGGAAAAAACCGACATGCAATTTTTGACTCTATTGAAGTGTGGATTTTTTAAAAACTTTTAAATATTTATTTATCATTGCAATTGTTGGTGAATGAGGGGGTGTTTATCATCATGAACAAACCAAAACCATCGTTCATAAAAAATGAATATTTTAAGCTTAAATCCATAACTTCAATTATTGTCTTCCACACTTTAAATCGTTTCCACCTTCAGTTTTTGCAACAATATTGTTCACTGGGAAGACTAAAAAATATTAGGATCTTATATATACATTCATCCTCATGGATCTACGGTTTAGATTTTAATTGTTATTTGTATTCATGGCATGGCTAAGATACTTCCAATGAAAGCTTTGAGAAACTCAAAGGGTTTATGAACATAGCTAAGAGGGAAAACCTTTTCATTTATGTGACTACTCACTATATACCTACCTAGAATCCTTTCCTCTTAATCATATGATACAAATTCCTAGTAGACCATGGTCTTGACTCATGATTATGAGATACATTTATATATTTGACGTCATTTTCTTTTGGTTGTCCACTTTTGAGTCCTTTATTGGACAACTATCAAGGTTTAGGATTTAGCATTGACTTTGATGCATTATTTTTTATTTTACATCCACTACATTTTGTTTATATATCAATGTTTTTCCTATATTTATGTGCCAATTTGTTTATTCGAAGTTCTTGTAAATTAATATGCTTAAAGAATTGAAAAAATGAATTTATTTTGTATTTTTTAATGCTTGTTGTGGTTTGTTGATTTATTTTCTGATTTTTTTTGCCAATGTTGTCAAGAAGTTGTTTTTGGACCCTTGCTGATTTTTTTTTATGTTGATGTTATCAATTCTAAGCTCAACTTTCGAAATTTACTGATGACTTTTTGATAGACTATAAAACTAAAATAATGTACCAGAGAAGATCTATGCTAGAGAAGGCTAAGAGATATGATCCATAGGTATTAATGCATTTGAAAACACACAAACCTAGGGGAACCCTCCTCAAATTTAAAGGAATACTATAGTTCTTGTGTTCGATTTCAATAGATTATACCCAAATTTAACATAATGACTCAAACTGAAAAAATAACAAGGTCCAAAACTTTACTAGGGAAGAGTATTGAGGATTAATATTCCACCCATGAAGAATATGTTCAACTTTATAATATGTATACACACTACCAATTTGGTTAGAATCATATCCAATTAAACTAGACATGCATCCGACATAACTAGTGACTAGACACACACAATCAACAAAGCTAGATTGCACTTTGAGGACTACATGAAACCGACAACTAATTTGGATTCAAATTCGGCAATTGAGTTGAGAAGCAACTAAACCATGAACAAAATCATAAGAATAAGGTAAATGTACATGTTACTGTATCTTAAACTTGTTGAAACAACAATGAGCTTGGAAGTAGCCACCTTCGAAACTATTTGCATAGTTTGGAGCTTGTGTTCGCTATTCACCATTACCAATCCCTCAGAATTGTAGGGAACATAGATTTGACAACTGAAATTCCAAATAGGTAATAAAGTCCCACATGCCTCATGTATAGGAGAAAGGGTCTTCATTAATTCATCTTGATTACAATGAGATTTGAATGCATTATGGCATGTGCGAGTTATCTCTTGATCACTCTCAATGGATCCTTTACAATGCTTGATGGATCCCATTGTTTATGTGCTTATCATATGACAAGGAGGTGGAACAAGCTGCCCAGGGGATAAAAAAATACCCTTCCTTTCTCACTTTTTCAATAAATTGTCTTGTTCTTATATGATTGCTTATATTAGCTTCAATGTCGATGATCTTGTTGAGATCTTGATAGACATGGAAACTCTGGATCTCATTGAACATATTCATTATTTTTTGGATGCGTAACATTATCCTTATTAGGTGAGTCTCTCTTGCAAGAATTCCTTCTTGTATGTGCTAATGGTGACTAGTGAGTCTCCAATCACTGTCAACACTTTGATTCCTTTTGTTCACAATGTGAAGTCTTGTCCACGGTGTTGGCATTTCAACTTGATTTTTAGTTGTCACTCCTAGACCCTAGGTATATATTTCTTCCTCATTTCCCTCAGGGTCACAAGGAACCCCCTTTCTCATGCCACCTTAGGATCACCTTTAAAGTATCCATCCGAAAATAAGGTGTATTGGCTCCTTTGTTGCCAATGTGATCCAAGTTATTCTTTTTCTATTATGAGTTTTCAATCTTGATGAGAGAGAAGTTTTTGGCCTCTCATTAGTTTGAAAGGAGGTTTATATTGAAGGATTCCTCTAATCCATATTTTCTTTTATAATTTCAAACATGGAAAATTTTGGTCATTGCATGCTTTCTCTCATATTACCTCAGCATTCCCTAGGCTTGGGATGCAACCTTCCTAACAGTGGTTTCCTCATTCTTGAAAATTCCTTTATTACAATCCAACTAGAGTTTTCAACATATGAAGTATGCCATAGCTTTCATATCCTTTTAATGAGAAGTTTAGTTTGAAAGGATTTAGGATATTACTTGTACAGGGTTACGAACATTTATGGCTATCTTTTTGGAGTTCTAACATGGGTGTTTAAGTTTTCTATCATATACCACCAAGTAAAAACTATGAATTCCCATTCTAGAAAGAGATGATTGGATATTTATTATTTTGTTTTGCATAGTTGACATCTTGAAGAGAGTTGAAATATTTTGGTTGATGTAGCCTTTCTCTCATAACACCTCTCATAACATTCTCTAGTCTTGGGATGCAACTTTCCTAGCATTGGTTTCCTTGTCCTTGAAAATTCATTTATTATGAGCCAGCTAGAGTTATCAACATATTTAGTATGGCATATTCTTCCATATCCATTTAACGAGAGGTTTATTTTGAAAGGATTTAAGATATTGCTTGTACTAGTTTTAGAACGTTTTTTTCTAGCTTTTTTGAGTTCTAACATGGATGTTTAAGTTTGTTATCATATAACTCCAAGTCAAAATTGTGAATTCACATTCCATGAAGAGATGACTGGAGCTTTCTTATGCTTTTTTGCATAGTTTGCATTTTGAAGGACTGCGATGGCCCTTTTATGCACATTTTCTACAATAAAAATCTTCTTGTGAATAGCTAGCCAACCGTAGAAATTTATCTTAGGAAACACTCCACTTTTGATTAATTTCCTTCCATATAGTTGACTGAGTTAGCACACTTCTTTCCTTGATTTGTATTTTGTATCATTTTTAATTTGTCCTCCCCCCAACCCTCTTCAATCTTTGAAATCGGTCTCTATAGGCGCCACTCTAGCAAGTTGTTGTTGAATATTATTTTGTAATCATTCCATATTCCATAATTGTTAGGTTTTTCCTTCATAATTCCATTCTGTATTATTTGAAAAGGGGTTCCTAGAAATCTGAGTTCTTGATTGGTGGGGAGGGTACGATACCTAAGAATGTTGTCATTCCATATATTAACATTTTCACCATTTATAAGGACATTGTTAGAGAAAAAAAACCTCACCTAAGCATCATTATCCTACTTAGTGATTTATATATTGACTTCGTGACTCTAGTGGGTCAATCCCCTTTGAATTTGACTACCTGAATCACCTTGAAGCTTCTTCAAAGCTCCAAAAGGCCTAATAGGTTATTTTTAGAACTTCTGAACTCTATTTTGGCATATGAGGTTGAATTCCTTTAATTAGGGGTTATTTTCCTTTATTTTATGCTCCCACATTGCAAGTTAGAGTTGTGGAGTGACTTCGTGCACATTGTTTTAGCTATTATGAGAAAGTAGCTCCCTCCTTGAGTGTTTTTTTTTGGATTTTCTCCTCATGCATGTGCATGCACTTAGTTACATGTGCCTCATTCAGTTAGAACTAGTGATTGGGAATTCTAGAGTCATTGTAACTCAGTTTGGAGTGTGCATGACTAAGGGCTTTTGGATCTAATTAAGCCTCACTAGCACCTCTTCTAGTGCATGAAAAATTAGAATTGACTCCTACCCTAATTCAATTTTACTTCCTCATTTATTGTTACTCTTTTCATTCATTGAATCTTAATGTAATACACCATTGAATTTCTTTCATGTTATTGAATTCTCTATTTTGTGTAATGATTATTGTTTAACACATTTGTTGCATGAATTTGTAGATTATTGATATCTTTCACAATATTCCTATCTTGTTTAGTATATATACATATATATATGCTCAAATTCTACATGGTATTAGAGCTGCAGGGGTGCAAAATAGTTGGCCTACTAGTTTTTACAGGGATCCATTCTTATGAAGGCTGAAGGAAGCCCATAAGCTTCGCAACATATGCCCTACAAATATATATTCCCATCCCTTGAGAGGATGAAAGAGGTCCTATAATATTCACAACATATGGTCTACAAGGACATGCACATCCGTGGTCCACCCCTCTGTCGAGGGAGACCCTTTTACTGGGCTAGAAGACGACGTGATCAACAATTTTATACTATCCATTGGAGAACTTGTCCCAAATCCATGTTCTTATTGAATAAGACCTCTATAATTCCTTCTCATACTCTAGATCTACAACTTTTTATCCTACAGTTAATCAAGTTCCACACAAAAGTTTCAAGGGTTTTCCTCCATTCGAAGCAAGGAGTGGTCAATAACCACTAGTCAAGAAATTCAAAGTGTTAGGATATCATGAATGGGCTCACATGCACTTCAATAGGATTTCACAAAAGTTTGTAGGGATTTTTCGCAAATCCCTCAAATGTGTCGGGACCTATTATTTTTTTCTATTTGTGTGAAATTTCTGTCATGAATCCGTTGTTTAGTTTACATTGATTTGATAATTCCATTGCATACTTATTTTTAGATAAATCTCATTTTTCCTTGTAGATCTATCGTTCATGAAATTTAATATGGTATCAGATACTATGTTTAGGCCAACAAAAAACCTCTGAGACTTCCATGGTTGCAGCAGAAGTAGCTAAATTTCCACATAATTCTTGGAATCATAGCATTGCTCCCTCTAGATTATGTCCAAAGAAGTCTATCCTGGTGTGACAAAATCTGAACAAGTGCACATGTCGAGGTGGAAATAATTGAACTGAAAAATGTTTGCGAATTGAAGTTCTTTTTGCAGTGATTTTTGCAAGTACCTACATAGCTCTTGAGTATTTGTTGATCAACATACAATGAAATGGAGAATTCAACTCCTTTATCACCTAGAAGTCTATCATGGTTTGAAATACTCTAAAAAAGTGCACATGTCGAGGTGGAAATATTTGAACTGACAAATGTTTATGAATTGAAGTTTCGTTTGCAGTTACTTTTGTAGGTACCTACATAGCTCTTGAATATTTGTTGATAAACATACAATGAAATGGAGAATCTAACTCCTTTATCACCTAAAATCCTTACACCCTTCAATTACATTGATTGGAGGGAAGATATGTAGATAACCTTCTACAACAAATCCATGTTTAGGATGAAAATGGGAAGAGAAGTCGAGCCCCAACAATACGTTGAGAAATCCAAGTTTTTGAATTGGCTAGAAGAAACCTTCAACTTCATATGCATCCACATCTCCAAGGATATTCTGTTTCACCTTAAGGGACTCAAAAATCCAAAGAAAGCATGGGACAAGCTTGAATCTTTGTTTGGAAAATAAGATGATCTTAGAGGCCATGTTCTGGAGAATGAACTCATTATGCTCCAACCTAGAAAGTTTGAGACATTTCTATAGTTCTTTTTGGAATACAAAGCACTAGTCTTGCAATGCAAACAATGCAGGATAGAAAGGAAGGATGAGCAACTTATGATGTAAATTCTGAGCAATCTTGGCTCAAAATTATTAGCTTTTGTATCCACATTCCACTTCGGAATATTGTCCATCCCAAATTGCAAAATTCCTTCTCTAGATGCATTTGCAGAGTCATTGATCTAGGAGCAAGACAAATTGATTCAGATGGGAGTGCTCAATTCCTCGAAGAATCAATCTCTCTTAGCTAAAGACTTTGGGAAATCACAAGCTAAAGGGAAGAATAAAGGGAAGGAGAGCAAAAATGTTGATTCAAGATCAAAGGAGAAGCATAATCCTTCCAATGGAGCCTTAGGTTCCAAGAAGAATAAGAATAAGAAACTTGAGAAAGCTAAGTGTTCCTATTGTATGAGAGGTTTTCATCCAAAGAGCCAGTGCATGAATAAAAACATTGGTCAGATGTCAAATCTCCTTAAACAGAACAATATTTCTCTTCCACAAAGCAAAAAGAATTTTGAAGCTGGAAAATAGACAGAAGAACCTGAGACTCTTCCATGCCTTGAAATAAAAATTCTCTCGATCAAAGGATTATTTGATTGATTCAGGAGCATCCATTCATATGGTTTCTTCCAAAGAATTATTCACCTCTCTATATCTCTCAGGAGGACCTAGAATTCATATGGGGGATGATTCTAAGATCCTCGGGTTAAAATTTCATATGCCTAGCTAAAACATTAGTATTTCATTTCATTTTCATAACAAAAGCATATAAACAGGATCACTAGAAGAAACAGTATCACAAGAACGACACAGATTTATCCTGGGAAAACCTTAAAGGGAAATACCCAGCAAAAACTTCCTCAATATAGATGCCCCAAAAAATAAAAGGTAAAACCAAAAAGGAGATCAAATACTGATCCTCCTCCTTCTCCAACTACTCCTCTCTCCTCCACTAATTCGCTACACAAGTGAGAGTGTGTGTACCAAATGAGGAGCGCCACACCTCTATTTATATTCATCTGTTGACTTTAATAATTAAATCCAACATGTAGGCTCAAGTTAATCATGTAGGATTGAGTTATAAATGTAGTCTCAAGTAACCACACTAGGGTGCTAATGACCCACCTTTACAATTAGAGGGGACTAGCTCATGACTCTTATTAGTTCTTCTGATTAGAAGGATTAGGGTACAAAGTAATACAAGTGGTTCTCCCGGGAGGACCATCGGGGACCAAAAAAAGATACATATAGAATATTCTTCGAAGTTACAATATTTCAACACTCCCCCTTAACGAGAAGGGTATTCTACAACAACATCAACAACAACAATAGTAGGAGAGAGATAGAGGACATCATCAACATTATGAGGGTAATGCATCTATAAATCATTGGAATATTTTCAACATCATGTAGTCTTCATCTTCAATTTTAGTCTTCAGCAACATCAAAACTTTGATCACTTCGATCAGCAACAACTTTGACCGCTTCGATCAGCAACAACATATTCAACATTTTGACCTTTTGATCAGCAACACCATCATTAGCACTTTGCACTTTCGATTAGCAATGACATCTTCAGCACTTTGACCTTTCGATCAACAAAAACATCTTCAGCACTTTGAACTTTCGATCAGCAACATCATCATTAGCACTTTAACCTTTCGATTAACAACAACATCTTCAGCACTTTGACCTTTCGATCAGCAACATCATCATCAACATATTCTGATCTTTCGATCAGTAACATCAGAAATCATCATCATCATATTTTGAACTTTCGAATAGCAACATCATCATCACACTCTGATCTTTCAATATTTACTTCATCATCATCACACTCTGATCTTTCGATCAGTATGTCATCCGCATCATACTCTGATCTTTTGATCAGTACGTCATCATCATCATCAGCAACAAATTGCAATCCATAGCTCAAAGTCGAAAAAATTCTTTGGATCACTTTTGGACTTAAAGTCCAGGGATGATGTAATCCCACCACATTCTCAACAATCGAAGTCACTAGATTGATTATGGGAAAATCAGTCCCTATCACTTTAGGACTAAGTTGAAGGATGATGCAATCCTACCACATTCTCGAGGACCAAAGTCACCATATTGATTACGGGAGAATTAGTCCCTATCACTTTAGGACTAAGTCCAAGAATGATGCAATCCTACCACATTCTTGAGGACCGAAGTCAGCAGATTGATTACAGGAGAATTAGTCGCTATCACTTCAGGACTAATTCCAAGGATGATGCAATCCTACCACGTTCTCAAGGAACGAAGTCAACGAATTGATTATGGGAGAATCAGTCCCTATCACTTTAGGACTAAGTCCAAGGATGATGGAATCCTACAACATTCTTGAGGACCGAAGTCACCAGATTGATTACAGGAGAATCACTCCCTATCACTTTAGGACTAAGTCCAAGGATGATGCAATCCTACCACATTTTTGAAGACTGAGGTCACTGGATCCATTATGGACAGATGTCCTAGGATGATACAATCCCTCTTCATTCTCGAGGACCGAGGTCACTAGATCACTTTAGGGAAAGTTCCCAGGGATGATACAATCCCACTTCATTCTCGACGATCGAGGTCACTGGATCAGTTTAGGGAAACTTCCCAAGGATGATACAATCCCACTACTACATCACTACTCCCCCTTTCGGGGAAGGTCTTTTTGAACCACACCAAGCTTGTCTCGAAAGTGTTTGAACTTTACTTGGGATAGAGGATTTTTCAACACATCAGCAACTTGTTCATCAGTACTCACATACTGGAGCTTTATGGATCCTTTCTGCATCATATCTTGAATGTAGAAAGACCTGATTTCGATGTGCTTTGATATGTCATGGAACATAGGGTTCTCTGTCATCTTTATACAACTTTGGTTATCACATAGAATCATGGTAGTGTCCAACTCTAGGTTGAATAATCATGACATCATATTTCGAAGCCATATGGCTTCACAACTAGTAGAGCAAGCTGCTATATATTCTTCTTCAGCTGTGCTTAGAGCAACACTGGATTGCTTTCTACTAAACCATGAAATCATAGCAGATCCCATACTATAACATCCAATTGATGTGCTTTTTCTGTCTGACATACTTTCAACCCAATCTGCATCTATATAGCCATACAATCTATACTCATGGATATTATCATAATATAGACCAAAGTCTATAGTCCCTTTCAAATATCTCATCACATGTTTTGCAGCTACCAAGTGAACCCGTCTAGGTTGAACTAGATATTGAATTAAGGTGTTCACAGCAAAACAAATGTCTGGTCTGGTATTTTTTAAGTACATCAATGACCCAATGATCTGTCTATAATGATCCACATCCACTAACTCTATTGAGTCATCAGTTAGCAACTTCAGGTTGGAATCCATGGGTGTGGCCAAATATCTTGAGGTGACTTACCTCAATCTTCTTTCATGTGAATATCTCTTTTGGAGTCTTTAATCCAATATCATTGTGAGATATTCTATTATGTACATACACAGCAATTCTTACCGCTTCTTCCCATAGATGCATTGGAATATCTTGATCATATATCATTGTCTTCACTTCCTCCATGATGGTTTTGTTATTTCTTTCCGCAACCCCATTATGTTGAGGATTGTAGGGAGTAGTTAGTTCCCTCTTGATTTTGGCATCTTTTCAAAAATATTCAAACTCTTTTGAGGTATACTCTCCACCATTGTCTGATTGGAGTGTCTTTATTTTCTTGTCTGAAATATTTTCTATCAAGGCTTTGAACTCCTTGAATTTTTCAAACACTTCACTCTTTGCTTTTAGGAAGTATATCCAAGTCTTTCTTGAAAATTCATCAATAAATGTGATATAATATTCAAATCCAATTAAGGATGTAGAAGACATTGGACCACATACATCTAAATGAATCAATTCCAACACACCTTTTGTCTTTGTTTCACTTTTCGAAAACCGATTCTTGATGTTCTTTCCCTTTGCACATCCTTTGCAAATTCCTTCATGCTTGATCTTCATGTTTGGTAATCCCATCACTACTTTGTTCACATGAGGTAGAGCCTTGTAATTAATGTGGGAAAGCCTTCTATGCCATAGTTCACTAGGGTCAATGGACTCATCCACAAGGGCTATTTCTAAGTGCCCCTTGAATTTATACAAGCCTCCTTCTTCTTCACCAATAATGACTGCATATTCAATATTCTTTCCTTTGGGCCACATGAGTACTTGACCATCTATGAAAGCAACTCTGAATCCTTTCTTATCTAAAGCTGAGATAGAAAGTAAATTCTTCTTTAGACCAGGTACATATAATACATCTTTCATCTTTAAGGGATTACTTGAATCATGTTTGTAGCTTGCTTCATGAACTCCTTTGATCAGATATTGATAGTCATCTCCTAGGGATACTTTCTGAGGAGAGCTATTTTCTTCAAGTTTGGATAGAGTTTCTTTTGTCTCGTCATGTGCTTTGAAGCACCACTTTCAATAAGCCAAGTGTCTTCTCCAAGAGTTACAGACCTAGAGAGAGCAGAGAATAGTACATACTCTTCTGCATCTTCTTCTCTTGCTTGCTTTCTTGAAGGTCCTTCATCTTCTTCTTCTTCATCCTCATCTTCAGCTAGATGAGCATGGTGTCTTTTGTTGTTGTTGATCCTCTGCTTATATTCTATCTTCATAGGACAATTTCTGGCAATGTGTCCTATCTTGTCACAATGGAAACATTGAAAACTAGAGTACTCCTTATTTGATAGACTTTCTTTCGATCTTTGGAATATTCTGGGAGGTTGATGCTCCATGTGGTTTCCCTTCTTGAAGATGGGTTGATTCCTTCTTATTTTCTTGGTATAAGTGGCAAGAGATTGATTATATTCTTTTAGTAAGGCTTCTCTATTTGCCACTCTAGTCTCCTCTTGAATGCAGTCTTCCCATACCACATCAAACTTCATGGTTTCCTTCCTGGCACACATCATTTGAATGAATGATTCCCATGGTCTAGTGAGACCATTGAGAGCAGTCATAACCATTTCATATTCATCAAGCTTATCTCCAATAGCTTCTAGTTTCTCTTTGATCTTAGAAACCCTCATGAAGTAGTCTTGGATGGATTCTCCATGACTCATCTTGGTGCTCTTCAGTTGAGATCTTAGATTCATCTTTCTGTTAATGTTCCTTCCCTCATACATTCTGGATAGGGAATCAAAAATTTCTTTTGGAGTCTTATTGGATGACACTTGAGGGATCAAGTGATCCTTGATGGAGTCAACAATAATCCTTTGTGCCCTAATCATATCCTTTATGTGCTTCTCCTTGGCTTTAGCTTCTTCAGGTTCTGTAACTTCTTCTTTGACATACTTATCAAGATCATTCTCTTGGAGAATGAGACTAGTCCTATATTTCCATGCTTGGAAATTCTCTATGCCTTCTAGCTTGTCCTCAACCTTAGTGCTTGGGGCATCTTGTCAGAAAATCACAAAAAATTAAAATCTTGCGGAATAAGAAACTGACCTTACCATGAGATGCACTTGAATGAGGTGAGTTGAATGGTGTGCTTGGATTTTGGAGATTTCAACTCTTCACCTTCCCTCAAGCTTAGTGCTTGGGGCATCTTGTTAGAAAATCACAAGAAATTAAAATCTTGCAAAATGAGAAACTGACCTTACCACAAGATGCGCTTGAATGAGGTGAGTTGATTGGTGTGCTTGGATTCTGGAGATTTCAACTCTTCACCTTCCAAATAATACCTACAAGATTCAGCTTCTACAATTTTCTGGTTCAACAGTTTTCTGGTGCACCTCTCAAACTAGGGTTTGACTTTCCCAGAGACTCACATGTCTAAAAACCTTGATTCTAGGCTCAAAATATGTGCTCTAGGAGGGCACAAATTTCTATGTAAGTAGTTTTCTGAAACTCAAAATTTTTCCCAAAACCCTAATTTCTTCCACGGAGAGAGAGAGAGGGCTATTTCACCTTGTGAAAGCTGTCCTATTCAGGCTAGCTATGATTCCATGTTAAAATTACATATGCTTAGCTAAAACATCAGTATTTCATTTCATTTTCATAACAAAAGCATACAAACGGGATCACTGAAAGAAACAGTATCACAATAACAACACAAATTTATCGTGGGAAAACCCTAAAGGGAATAACCCAGCAAAAAGTTCCTCAATATAGATTCCCCAAAAGATAAAAGATAAAACCAAAAAGGATATTAAAGATTAATCCTCCTCCTTCTTCGGCTACTCCTCTCTCCTCCACTAATGGGCTACACAAGTGAGAGTGTGTGTTCCAAATGAGGAGCGCCACACCTCTATTTATATTCATCCATTCACTTTAATAATTAAATCTGACATGTAGGCTCAAGTAACCACACTGGGGTGCTAATGAACCACCTTTACAATTAGAGGGGACTACCTCATGACTCTTATTAGCTCTTTTGATTAGAAGCATCGGGGTACAAAGTAATACAAGTGGTTCTCCCGGTAGGACCATCGGGGACCATAAAAATATACATATACAATATTGTTTGAAATTACAATATATCAACACCTAGCTGTTGGGAGAGGCTCCATTAAACTTGATCATGGACAATTCCAAAATGTGCTCTATGTTCCCTCTCTTGCAACAAATTTCATACGGGCTCACCAAAGCGAGTGGTATTTGGTCCTAAATCAGTAGATATTTGAGATGTTTCAATTGGGAATATTATAGAAAAAGGTGTTGCAATCCATGCCTT
Source organism: Pseudotsuga menziesii (assembly GCA_001517045.1). Lineage (NCBI taxonomy): Eukaryota > Viridiplantae > Streptophyta > Pinopsida > Pinales > Pinaceae > Pseudotsuga > Pseudotsuga menziesii. The sequence continues at coordinate 26,641 of LPNX010111114.1, read as the reverse complement.
CAAAACATATGAATTCTCACACTTCATGCCATACTCAGAACTAGTACAATCTCATCTTTCATTCGAAGCAGATAATGGTTTAAAATCTCCTTTATTTCCATTTGCAGATACAAATTTATTGTCCAATGTTTAATATTCAAAATATGAGGAAGAAGATCAACATGATCTTGATATTGAGATTACACCTCAAGAGGATCTAGATCTAGATCCAACATCTATTCCAACTCAGAAGCCTAAATGGGCCCAAAATCTCATTAAAGAACTTGGGGATGTTGCTGGGGATCCATATGATAGAAGAGGAACGAGGTCCGAGTATCATAATGAGTATGTTGCATTGTCCCATACAGATCCACTTCTCCCTGAGAGACATTTCATGATGATGCGATCAGATCCTCAAACATTCAAAGAGGCTTGCCATGATCCAATATGGGAACTAGCTATGGATGAGGAATTTGATTCGCTACAAGACAACAAAACTTGGGAGCTTGTCACCTTTCCTCTTGGGAAAGAATCTAGTGCAAATGGGTCTACAAGACCAAGATAGCATTTGATGGAACCACAAACAAGTACAAGGCTCTATTGGTGGCAAAAGGATACTCACAAGTCCATGGATTGGACTACAATGAGTCATTCACTTCAATAGAAAGAATGAACTCCATTAGACTAGTCTTGGTAGTTGCAACTTCAAAGAGGTGGGAGGTACATCACATGGATGTGAAGAGTTCCTTCCTCCATGGTGACCTAAAAGAGGAGATCTACATGATACAACCTGAGGAGTACATTGAAAATTAATCCTTAATATGCAAACTAAGGAAATCTCTCTATGGGCTCAAACAAGCCCCAAGGGCATGATATTCTAAGATGGATGCTTTCCTCATGTCACAGAAATTTGAAAGATGTAGATCAGACTGCAATGTTTACATGCAAAAGAAAGAGGGCTCATTATTGTTGATTGTCCTATATGTGGATGACTTGCTCATTACTAGCAGCTCTACTACTAGATTGAGAAGCATCAAATCAAATTTGAGTGAATTATTCTCTATGATCGATCTAGGACTGTTAATGCAATCATTGGTATCTAAGGAAGTCAAAATACTTTGAGAATCATGATCTCATAGTCTAGATAGTCATCATATTTTATTAAAATATTCCACATGGAATACTATAAAGCAACCCCTTCTTCCTTCCTATCTAGCATCATGATAGAAGAAGGTGGTTCTACACCATTAGTTAAAAACGCTCTTTTCAGACTCATTGGGATCCTTCTATACCTCACACATTAAATACTAGATATACCTATGTTGTGAGTGCTCCTGCTAGATACATGCAAGAGCCACATGAGCTGCACTAGAAGACAACAAAGTGCATCTTACACTATGTGCAGGGTACTAGAGAATATGGGATCCATTATACAGTTGATGCACATTTATATCTCATTGGCTTCACAGATTCAGATTGGGGTGGATATAGTAATGATAGAAAATCCACTTCAGGTTTTGTGTTTATGTTGGGATCTGGGCCAATTCGTTGGTCTAGTAAGAAGCAAGGAACACTTGCACTCTCTTTAGTAGAAGCAGAGTATAGTGGGGGTGTGAATGAAACTATTCAGGTACTTTCAATGCATGGCATCTTGATAGAGTTTGGGATTGACAATCCACCTTCAGTAGACATCTATTGTGACAACCAAAGTACCTTAAAGATATCTAGTGATCTAGTCTAGAAGCAGTGGATAGAGAATATTGAATTTCACATGCATTACATCTGAGAACTAGTGCATGACAAGCCTATCACACTCCATTACTTCCCTATATAGGATCAGATTGCAAATATTTTTACCAAGTCCTTCACAAAAAAAAGATTTCTTTACATCATATCACTTCTCGTTGTAAAGGATTGATTCATTATTTCCTGATTACCTGCTTATTTTTGAGGGGGGGGGGGGATGTTTCCCATGATGTTTTCCCCATTTTCCTTATTTTATTAAGCAATATTTTAATTCATTTAGTTTGTATAGGTGAATTTTGGCCTAGTTTCTAAGGCCCAAGTTGTCCAAAGTTAGGATTAAGCGGGGGGGGGTGGGGATTAATTAATCCTCCTTTTTCCAACATAGTCTATTTGGTCATTTTTCCTAACTTGAAAGGTTATTATCACTATGTTAGAGTATGGGGGACACACCTATCGGTCATCTAGCGTTTACTGCATCTGAATGCATGGGTTTATGCACCTTTGGGACCAATCCCTACATTATAGGAGCCCACTATGAGTGCCACGAGCGGTCTCCTTTAGTAGACCTTGGTAGGTAAGCAATTATGCTGAGTTATGTTCCAGTTACTGTCAATTATCCCAATGCCAGTTTTGCATGCATGCAAGGAGAGTGGTGCCTTTTGTCCACTTACCTCATTACTTAACTTATTGTAGATTGATTTAGACATCCAAAGTTAAACTAGTGAGTTCCAGCTCCGATTTTTCCACACTGAGTTAGCTAAAGAGTTAGTTAGAATTGGTAGATTTGAATCCTATCCACAATAGTCAAATTCTATTATTGTACTACCATTGTATTACTATTACTGATTAATCGATGAAGATTAATGTTATAATAATCTTAGCAATACTTGTCCGATTTGTGTGAAATTTCTGTCATGAATTTGTTGATCAATTTACATTGATTTGATAATCCCACCGCATACTTATTTTTCAGATAGCTCTCATTTTGTCTTGTATATCTATGGTTCATCAAATTTAACAATTAATACAGAGTGGATCTCAGTATACCATTGTTTAATGAAAGTTGAGGGGATTTGTCTTCAAATTCATCCCTCTCAATAAATAACATATGTAAGATGACAATGAATGCACGGCGAGGATATATAATTTATGCGAAAGGCCAAACAATACATGTTAAAGGATCTAATGAGAAATTATGTATGTGGCATTTTAGAGAATTGAAGGAAGGAACCATGGTTAAAGCAAGGCTCGAAGAACTTGTTATCATACAAAATAACCCTTTTGTGCATGATGCTAGATATTTTCCATAGAGATAAGATGAATTCAACTTGGTTAATGTCATTACAAAGATATCATGCAATATGAAATGACAAAACTACTCTTATATTGGTTAATTCCTATAGACTTGCACTATGAAAGGTGCATTCTCGAGTTCATGTCTTGGTCATTGTCTTGATTAATGTTGGTTCAATGAAGACAATGTATTTATAGTTGTTATTCCTTTTCCAACTTGCAACTATTATTTCAATGTGTGAACATTAATGAAAAACATTTTTATTGTTGGGTTTACCTAACATTTAATTGGTGTTCTTTAATAGAAAGGTAGTTTTCTTTCTAGTTTTCATTCTACATCTACCTAATAACATGTGAGTTGTATAATGTTTACCATCCTAGCTTTGCACCATTAATTGGTTAGTAATTTTCAATTCTCCATGCATTAGTGGAGTAGTGAAAAAAATCAAAAACATCTTTGCTTGTCAACACAACACAATGTTGGAAAAAAATAGTGGTAAAAACATCTTTGCTTGTCAACACAACACAATGTTGGAAAAAAATAGTGATAATGTTAACATTACCGATTGATATATTTGAAACAAGAAATTAAAATCCAAACAAAAAAAAATACACCATTTAATTATTGTTGGTTGATTAAATTTAAAGAAAGAAATATTTATTTAAAAAAAAATCCAACTAACCTCTTGAGTTAGATGCCATTATTGAAGTCTAAAGGTGGTGAAGGAAGTTGGGTGGTTGGTTATTGGAACACTCAATTGAGAGTTATGACTTGCAATTGGTGGTTGGTTTTGTAAAATTTAATTTTAATTCATATATTTTTATTTAATTGTAATTTTTTCATATTTTAATTATAAATTTGATTTATTTTATCTAAAAAATTGTTTGTATTTAAACACAAAATTATATTATAATAATTTTAAGTTCATATGTCAAAATTGTGCATTTTATTTTTTTACTTTCTACAAACCAGACGTAGATGGGCGCCAATTAGATGTTGGAGTTGTAAAACACATTGCTTATCAAACAAGTAAGGAACCGAAATGCATTCATTAAAAGTCGGGACCTATTTGCCAGACGATTTGTACGATCGGACGACAGGCAGCGTCGGACGTGACCAGTCATGGCCGATGTGTGGTCCAATCGTGCAAATCGTCTGTTCAAAAATTTACTTAAAAAAAGAAAAAAACAATTAAATAATTTATATTGATTTTTATCATGTTGCCTCAGAGTGAATGATGCTGGATATATTTCAAAACTGAAAATAGATCCTTAAATTATAAATATTTATTATTGTATAAATCTCAGCCGAAACGGTAAAGGTGTTCCAAATATGATTAGGCTACAATTCTATTAATTCTGAAAAAGCTTAAGAAAAACCTAAGACAAACTGTCCCTTCACATCATGGACAGATGGATGGAGCATGAACGACAGTTAGCTGGCAAAGGAGGAATTATGACTTCTCGCTGGAATTATCTCATGATTGACAGCATGCTTTTATATGAATCAAAGAACAATATAATAACCAACAATTTCAATAGTAGAAAATTTACAAACTGATAAACACTATTGCAACCTAAGGCAATATATTTTACAAACTGATAAACACTATCACAAGGTAATAAATTTTACAAACTGATAAACACTATCTCAAGGTAATAAATTTTACGATTGCAACCTAACCAACTAATAGATTTCACATTAACTAATAGGAATTATGACTTCTCGCTGGAATTATGACTTCTCGATTGACAGCATGCTTTTATTTAAATCCAAGATTAATATAATAACCAACAATTTCAATAGTAGAAAATTTACAAACTGATAAACACTATTGCAACCTAAGGCAATATATTTTACAAACTGATAAACACTGTCACAAGGTAATAAATTTTACCAACAGATCAACACTATCACAAGGTAATATATTTTACGATTGCAACCTAACCAAATAATAGATTTCACATTAACACTAATAAATTTATACCTTTTCCCGGACTGCCTTGGCTTGTCCAACTACGAAAGCTGCATTCATGATCTCTTTTTCCTTTCCATCCTTCGCCCATCTACTGCAATTTTCTATCACGGCATTGTCCAGCTCTGGTCCGATGCAATGTGCAATAAGGTTTGCCAATAAGCATCTTAAATCAATGATTGCATTAACTGGATTAGAGTTGAGATCCAAAAAATTGTGAAAAACCCTTCAAATTCTAAAAATTCTATATTTTTTTAATTTTTGCAAAAACCCAAAAATTCCATATTTTTATATTTTTGCAAAAATCCAAAATATGTTATTTTTGAAACAAAAAATGTTTTATTTTGATGCCTGGTTATTTAATTTTTGATTTTTTGAAATATTCAATTGCAACTATGAATCTTAGACTAAATAGAATATTGGAAAAATCCCAAAAAGTTAGGAAAAATTGCAAAAGTGCTCTAAAGGATGTGAAGTTTTGGTCAAATTCAATGTTACCTTAGAGGACCTTGGGGAGCTTTGAGGTCGAGAGATTTTTTGTTTCACCTGGATTATGGTAAATTGCAAACTTGAAGCATAAATCAACATCAATCCACATCTTTTGTCCATCAAAAGAGGGGTGCCTTAAGGGGGATTGTTGTGCCCTTCTTTAGTGGTTGTTGAGAGGTATATTTTGTGAAATTTTGATGGTTAGTTTGTGAGATATATTGTGTTTTGTATTGCTATTTTTTATCATAGAAATAACATCAAAACGTTACATATTCATTATTGCTCCTAACCTTTCGAGTTAAAGGGTTTATTGTAGGCATATATTGTTGACTCCATTATGCACCGATCTACTAACATTGGGAAGGTCTTGTTGGGATAGAGTTACTTTCTATTGTATTTCATATAGATCTATCCTTACCTCATTTGAGATAGCCTCTCGTGGCCCAAGGAGCAGGTTCTAAAAGGAAGGGGGTTGCATTGAGGTGACATTGGGTGTACCTCCTTAAAGAGTTGCTAATTATAGCACTAGGTCCATTGGGTCCACTTGTCATGTTTGGGTCCACTTCTATTTGATCATGGAATAGTGGTGGTTTTTGAGGTAATAAATTCTGGTAAGATAGTCAAGTCTTGGATTTGTATTTGTCTGTATGCTTTTTGTTTGCCTCCAACCACATTTGGATGTTCTTCATGTCTATGTCATAGTTTAACTCCCTTCTTTTTATCCAGGTCTCCATCTTTTGAATGGCATGTGAAATTCTCTCTTTCCCTTCATTTAAAAGTTCTTCACATATGTGAAGAGAGTTGTTGAAGCACACCTCCTTATTTTCCATTAAAGCAGTTTTTGTATTGGGATGATTCAACCAAGAGGGACTAAAGTCCTAGAGTTTCCAGAGCTAAAAACGTTTGTGGCAAGAACTCAATCATTGTTGATAAAATCACCAAAAAAATATACAACATCATGATTTTTTGCAATGCAAACATCAGAACAAAAAACTGACCCAAAAAAATCATGAAATTTTGAAAAATTCAAAAAAAATCAACAAAAAAATCAACAAAAGTTAGGCAAATATTTACAAAGAGGGGAAAAAACCGACATGCAATTTTTGACTCTATTGAAGCGTGGTTTTTTTAAAAACTTTTAAAGGTTTATTTATCATTGCAATCGTTGGGGAATGAGGGGGGTGTTTACCATCATGAACAAACCAAAACCATCGTTCATAAAAACTGAAGTTTTTAAGCTTAAAGCCATAACTTCAATTATTGTCTTCCACACTTTAAATCGTTGCCACCTTCAGGTTTTGCAACAATATTGTGCACTAGGAAGACTAAAAAATATTAGGATCTTCTATATACATTCATCCTCATGGATCTAGGGTTTATATTTTAATTGTCATTTGTATTCATGGCATGGCTAAGATACTTCCAACGGAAGCTTTAAGAAACTCAAAGGGCTTATGAACATAGCTAAGAGGGAAAGCATTTTCATTTATGCGGCTACTGACTATATACCTACCCGAAATCCTCTCCTCTTAATCATATGATACAAATTCCTAGTAGACCATGGTCTTAACTCATGATTATGAGATACATTTATATATGTGATGTCATTTTGTTTTGGTTGTCCACTTTTGAGTTCTTTATTGGACAACTATCAAGGTTTAGGATTTAGTATTGACTTTGATGCATTAATTTTGATTTTACATCCACTACATTTTGTTTATATATCAATTTTTTTCTTATATTTATGTGTCAATTTGTTTATTCGAATTTCTTGTAAATTAATATGCTTGAAGAATTGAAAAAATGAATTTATTTGTATTTTTTAATGCTTGTTGTGGTTTGTTTATTTTTTTTCCGATTTTTTTTGCCAATGTTGTCAAGAAATTGTTTTTGGGACCCTTGTTGATTTTTTGTTGATGCTGATGTTATCAACTCTAAGCTCAACTTTTAAATTTACTCACGACTTTTTGACAGACTATAAAACCAAAATAATGTACCAGAGAAGATCTATGATAGAGAAGGCTAGGAGCTATGATCCAGAGGTATTAATGCATTTGACAACACATAAAGCTAGGGCAACCCTCCACAAATTTGAAGGAATAGTAGCTCTTGTGTTCGATTTCAATAGATTATACCCAAATTTAACATAATCACTCAAACTGAAAAATAACAAGGTCCAAAAATTTACTAGGGAAGAGTATTGAGGATTAATATTCCACCCATGAAAAATCTGGTCAACTTTACAATATGTACACACTACCAATTGGGTTAGACTCATATCCAATTGAACTAGACACACAAGTGACATAACTAGTGACTAGACACACACAATCAACAAAGCTAGATTGCACTTTGAGGACTGCATGAAACCAACAACTAATTTGGATTCAAATGAAACAATTGAGTTGAGAAGGAACTAAACCATGAACAAAATCAAAAGAATAAGGTAGATGTACATGTTATTGTATCTTAAACTTGTTGAAACAACAATGAGCTTGGAAGTGGCCACCTTTGAAACTATTTGCATAGTTTGGAGATTGTGTTCGCTATTCACCATTACTAATCCCTTAGAATTGTAGGAAAGATAGTATTGACAATTAAAATGCTGAAAAGGTAATAAAGTCCCACATGCCTTGCGTATAGGAGAAAGGGTCGTCATTAATTCATCTTGATTACAATGAGATTTCAATGCATTGTGGGGTGTGTGAGTTATCTCTTGATCATTCTCAATGGATCCTTTACAATGCTTTATGGATCCCATGGTTTACGTGCTTATCATATGACAAGGAGGTGGAACAAGGTGCCGAGGGGATAAAAAATACCCTTCCTTTCTCACTTTTTCAATAAATTTTCTTGTACTTAGATGATTGCTTAGATTAGCTTCAATGTCGATGATCTTGTTGAGATCTTGATAGACATTGAAACTATGGATCTCATTGAACATCTTCATTATTGTTTGGATGCATAACATTATCCTTATTAGGTGAGTCTCTCTTGGAATAATTCCTTCTTGTATGTGCCTAATGGTGACCAGGGAGTCCACAATCACTATCAACACTTTGATTCCTTTTGTTCAAAATGTGAAGTCTTGTCCTTGGTGTTGGCATTTCAACTTGATTTTTAGTTGTCTCTCCTAGACCCTAGGTATATATTTCTTCCTCATTTCCCTTAGGGTCACAAAGCACCCCCTTGCTCCTGCCACCTTAGGATCACCTTTAAAGTCTCCACCCGAAAATAAGGTGTATTTGCTCCTTTGTTGCTGATGTGATCCAAGTTCTTCTTTTGCTATTTTGAGTTTCCAATATTGATGAGAGACAAGTTTGTGGCCTCTCATTCGTTTGAAAGGAGGTTTATATTGAAGGACTCCCGTAATCCATATTTTCTTTTATAATTTCAAACATGGAAGATTTTGGTCATTGCATGATTTATCTCATATTACCTCACTTAGCATTTCCTATGCTTGGGATGCAACCTTCCTAACAGTGGTTTCCTCGTTCTTGAAAATTCCTTTATTACAAGCCAACTAGAGTTTTCAACATATGAAGTATGCCATAGCTCTCCATATCCTTTTAATGAGAAGTTTATTTTGAAAGGATTTAGGATATTACTTGTACTGGGTTAAGAACATTTATGGCTATCTTTTTGGAGTTCTAACATGGGTGTTTAAGTTTTCTATCATATACCACGAGGTAAAAACTATGAATTCACATTCTAGAAAGAGATGATTGGATATTTCTTATTTTGTTTTGCATGGTTGACATATTGAAGAGAGTTGAAATATTTTGGTTGATGTAGCCTTTCTCTCATAATACCTCTCATAAGATTCTCTAGTCTTGGGATGCAACTTTCCTAGCATTGGTTTCCTTGTTCTTGAAAATTCGTTTATTATGAGCCAACTAGAGTTATCAACATATGTAGTATGGCATATTATTCCATATCCATTTAATGAGAGGTTTATTTTGAAAGGATTTAAGATATTGCTTGTACTATTTTTAGAACTTTTTTTGCTAGCCTTTTGGAGTTCTAACATGGATGTTTAAGTTTGTTATCATATAAATCCAAGTCAAAATTGTGAATTCACATTCCATGAAGAGATGATTGGAAATTTCTTATGTTGTTTTGCATAGTTGACATTTTGAAGGACTGCGATGGCTCTTTTATGCAAATTTTCTACAATAAGAATCTTCCTGTGAATACGGTGACTCCATGAAGATGGGTAACACTTTTTGGCCAAATTTGGCAATGAAAACCTGATTTTTTACTCATGTGCTAGATAGAAACCCTCAAAACGCATATATGCCATGTGAATTTTGACTTGTAGTAAAAAACCACATTGTAGAATATTATGTTGGCTTCATAGTTATATATTTTTTTAAATATTCCGATGTCATTTAATGTGTGAATTTTTGCATTTAATGAACTGTGTGACCTTAAAAATTTGAAGAAGCTAATAAGTGGCTCGTGTCCACGTAGAGTAATTCAATCTTGCATTAATAATTTAAAATAAATAAATATATGAGCATGATCTACATAAAATGCAGTGTGATGTGCATATTTTTTTGTTAATTTTTTTCGCATTATACAATTATTTATTATTTTTCGAAAGTGACCACATTCGATTTCAACATCGTTTTAAACACATATTTGTCCACATAAAGCATTTTTTTTCTATTTTTTCAAAAATTGAAAAACCAAAGATACACTTTTGAAGAGGACACGTCGATATGTGATCTGTGCATTTTTAAGAATTTTTTGGCTGTGTATTTTTAACTTTGCGGATTTTTCTTTGAGCTGCTTCGAAGTTGCAGCGTGGTTTTCTAAGTATAAGTTTTAGAAGTAATTAAAAAATAAATTTCATATGAATGCCAAAATGCGTGTATGATACCTCAATGGATAGAAGATTCGTTGGTGAATTTATCGGTATCAACTCCGCTCAGTTATGTGCTAGGAATGGCAGGGTGTACACCTCTGCAAGGCACAGGAAATTTTTCATTTGTTTGAATGTGGGCTAAGTCTATTTTCTTAAACCCTCGACCGAGGTATGAACCTCAACCGAGGTATTTAAATACCTCGGTCNTTATCGGTATCAACTCCGCTCAGTTATGTGCTAGGAATGGCAGGGTGTACACCTCTGCAAGGCACATAAATTTTTTTATTTGTTTGAATGTGGGCTAAGTCTATTTTCTTAAGCCCTCGACCAAGGTATGAACCTCGACCGAGGATTTAACCAACCCTCGATCAAGGTTTCGTTAAGACCTCGACCGAGGTATTAGCTCGGTCGAGGTCCTAGTCATGTAAACTCCTTTGGAGAAAAAGCCCGAGAGTGAATTCAAACATTAATGACATTCCAACTACAAACATTAATGACACCCCAACCATCTTTCCCACCCGAATTTTTGATGAAT
>LPNX010111113.1:3019-17070 GCA_001517045.1 Pseudotsuga menziesii | reverse complement strand
TATAATATAATATTATTATATTTTAGTGATAATATTAGTTACTATTACTATTATATTTTATTTATTGGTCACATATTACCTAAAATATGGAGGGAACTTTTTAGAGTTATTATAATAATATTAATTATATTATATTATTATTATTATGTCTTAGCTATAATATTAATTATATATTATATATTGGACTTGAATTACCTAAAACATGGATGGGTATTTGACTAAGTAATATGTTTGGACCAAGTCAAAGTTATTGGAACTAGTAATATTTTTCGACGAAGTTACAATTATTTGACCCTAAGCAGAGTTAAAGATATTGGACCGAGTAATATTATTTTTATATATTAGATATAATATTAATTATTTTTAGTATTTTATATTACAAATGGGAGAAGTATTACCTAAAATCAGTTACAATATTATTTTCATTTTCAATATGCAAGATAATTTTGGGCATCTTGGACACCCCATAGATAAATTATATTATTAAAATAATTCACCTATCCCGAAATTCATATTAAAAAATCGTTTAAAGCAATTTCAGTTTTAAAGCAATTTCATTGGCTAACACATGATGACATGGAATTTGAATTAGGGTTGAAAGGCCCATTTAGAGTTGAAATTTCCTCGAATGAATCCTTTGTTTTATAGAGCGTTGGACACCTTGTTTGTTATACGTCGGACGTGCATGAACTAAACTATAGGGGTGGCATCCAATACATGCTAAAGTTGGTGTAATCGACCCTCTCATTTCAAATTTTGGTAAACTTTGTATATGGGTGATCCCTATTGAATTCAACTCACCATGGATATCATCATCAGAGAGAACCCCTCAACAATCAAATGAATTCATATCTTTTGTACCTCCCATCACACCTCGCTCACCAATCCTTCCAATTTTGTAGCATTATTGGTGTTTTCGCCTAAGTATCCCAAGAAAACATTGACCTGATTGTTCGTAGTAAACCCACGTGTGTACACGGAAATAGCAAAGAAACCTGTGTATATACGCGATTGCGAGTTAAAAACTCGTGTACAGGAAGAAAGGTGCATAAAAATAAAGGCAAATAGACAAGCTGAGACAAACTTCACACCAGTCAGACACCACCAGGAAAACATGCCCCCAGACCCGACACAGAAACAAGATAAAAAGAGCAATTCAAAGTCATTGAATGTCGATAGAAAACCCCCAAAGGACAACTACTAGGAACTCCCCAGCAGAGTCACCAATTCTGTTATGGAGAGAAATTCCTATTTCTTAGGGTACCACAATAGACAGCTTGACTCCAGAAATCAATCCTTTCCATAATGCAATAGAAAGTAAACATCTAACACTAAAGGATCTAACCTCCTACCTTATTCCAGACGGTTGGATTATATCCCCGTTGAGCTTTCCAACTTCAACTTGAATTGATTAATCATGTCCTCAACAACAAGTAAACATGACAAGCATACTATATATCTTGGTTTTAGAACTATTCTGGCATATATAATGAACAATGTATAAGCATTTGAAATCATCCCATGCATAAAATATTCATTCAAACATACATTATTGGATATGATTTAAGATATTTCTATTAATATAAAATCAGAGATTACAATTGATACAACCTCTATCAGCACGTCTGCGAATAAGAGAAACTGAATCCCCCACTTGGGCCTCCACCACCTCAATCCTCCATCTCTCGATAGCAAGCTCACAAGAAAAAGGCAAGCTTGGGAAGAACACAAAAGTGCTCCAAGGGAAAAAATGATGCAGACTCAAGCATAAGTTTCGGCAACAATGGACTATAGTTTCTTTGCTCTCAATTCTCTCTTATGCCTTCAATGTACCAAAGAGTTCCGTATATAGATTTTCAAAGGGGTAATGAAAGGTTGAATCCGAGTGATCTCAAGGAATATGGAAGGCCAAGAGTCAAGTGAGTCGGATCCATGTCAAGGAAAACTCCAAAAGGATTTGGATTATGCACACATCCCAATGTACACGGTTTTAGGGGTCAAACCCGCATATAAACGCGATTATGGGTTTAAAAGTCGTGTATATGGATTTTCACATGTCTTTAGAGATGGTCAAGGAAAAATAAAAGGACAAAAAATGGTCCAAGGGGTCTAAGGAGTCTGTAACATAGGGACAAGGGAAAGGCCATACAAGTGTGATTCACTTGGAGTGGTAAAATCAGCTATAACAGATGCCCCCTAATGTGTGAGGTCATAGGGGTCATACAATGGCTGAAATACATTATAAGTCCATACCAAAAGTGAAGTGATGAAGGATCCCAAATGGAAGACCAGCCACCCAATTAGCATAGTACAATGATACAACTCTGCATATAACTACAAATACATCTAGTAGTCCCAAATACATAAGAGTACAATGGCCATGAATAGGCATGATACAAGATATCACATAAGTGGTCATCACCATGTACAATATACATAGATTAGAATCTCCATGATGAAGATATGCAAAGGATCATGATCTCCATAATGGTTGAAGATATGCAATGGATCAAGATCTCCATAATAGCTGGAAATATTTGACATATACTAGAATCAAGTCATGAGAGCTGAAATCTCATGAACACTGGAACGATCAAGTAGGTAGCATATAAGAGATGCCACCAATTTGGAAGGTCTTCTACACAAACTGCTACGAGTACATGTCCTACTATGTGAATAGAGGTGTCGAGGTCAAACATAGTAGTCCATTGTCTGATTATCGGTAATTAATGTATACCATTAACAGACGCGAGATCACCCACCGATAATGAAAATGGGAATCAAGGTAATAGAGTGAAAACTAAAAAGTGTGAATAGATGTGTTGAGGTCAAACACTTGAGAGGATCCATCGATCAGGGGACATTGATGTATTCCCAAATACTGTCGATGGCGAGAGAACCTGCTACTGATGAATGCAAGTCTCAAGGCACTAAAAAATGACTCTAAATTCCAATCCCAGAATAAATGATCTGAATTCGATGGGATGAAATCCGCTGGAAGAAGGGCATTAAGGCATCCCCCATCATCCAACACGAGGTACTTAGCAAAGCTGTATAATGTGGAAGGACTCGATCATAAGGTGCACGAACTAGTAACTGTACCGGGAATGGCCGACATGCAAAGTCAAGATAACTGAGGAATGGTCGACTCAGGTTTCAACTTCCTTTGAACAAGATCATAACGGTGTATGGTGACTAAATAAAGGTATCATAGACTCGATATACAAACTGGGACATCTCTACGACACAGGAGGAATCGACAGAGACTCCATGGGGACTGGAAGCTTAACCAGTCGGTGGAGATAAACTCAGATAAACGAGTGTAGCTCGTAAAGTCAAACTACAAACCCAACCAACGGATGTGCTATACAGTGCTCTGTTTGAAGGTGACATGACTCGATAGCTGCCAAAAGATAACATCTTTCCTTGTCTAGCTTTTTGGCTTTTTGATTTTTTTTAGACTTTTTCAAATATTTAAAAATCTTGAAAAAGAATAAAATTGCTTTATAGTTACAAACTAGGAGGAGACGAGTGTCATAGGGGAAAACAAACTAGTTCCAAGCAGTGGAACATACCTATGCTCAATGCAAGGATACATGTGTAAGATAGCGACACTCAGGGGAAAATGCCCTCCTGGTAAAAAGGGAATCAAGCTGCAAAGGATATATAAAATGGCTTTGCATGGTTAGACATGAGACAAGCTCGGGCTATATGGTTGAAACTCAATGTCAGGGAAGCCAGCATAAGGCTCAATAAGGCAAGCAAAGCTCATGATAATGCAATTACAACTTGACATAAGGGAGTCTTGAGGGGAATAGGCCAGTAAAATCTCAAGAGGAGTATGAGGCTCTTGCGAAGTGTCATGGAAATACTATACAATGGATTCCCACACCCTAAGGGACAAAACATCAGCATGGGCACCAAATGAAAATAAGGAGCTAACTAGGGTACCCATGTAAGGTCAAGCTCTACCACTCATATCATGCCACTTCTAAAACAGTAAGAAGGTTCTGTGACATAATAGAGTGGGTTCGTACCTAAGGCTATAATGAAATGGTCATAAGGTCATGCAAAATGCAAACGGTGATGAAACCTAACCTATATGCCACTTTAGACATGATACCTGAAATCAGCATGAATGGGTCAATCCAACGGCTGAAACAACACTCAAAAAGGTCTCCTAGATCATAAATTAGGTAAAAAACAGTCCAAAATGATTAGAAATGGTCCAAACTATAGGAAAGGGGGTAAAAATTTTCAAAAAATTGAAAATTTTCTATAAATAGTAAATATTTCAAAACATTATAAAACATTTGAAATTTTTACCCAATTGAGCTTAGATTTTCAATAGAGAATTCCAGGAGATCCAGCCGGTGGAATCCACTACCGTTTCTTCCAAGTACTTACCCATGCTCTTCTCTTCCATTTTGATGCATTTTTTATCAAATTCCATGGTTATTTGGGATTTATAGGCCAATCCAAAATAGGCGCTGTGGCCCATGCGAAAATCAAGGGATTTTCTGCATATAGGGCTGGCTATACGCAGAAAATTCCCCCAAACCTGTGTACATACACGGCTGTTTGGAAAACAGTGGCGTATGCGACTGTGCATGAGGTTTTTCAAGTGTTCTAATGGGTAAACTTACAATTTTTTGTGCAGGATGGTTCTAGAATGGAGAGAACGTGAACATGGTGATGTAAAGGAGGCAGTAAGGGCCGATCTAATGGCCCAACAAGCGCTACATGCATGTGGGCTCTACAAATTTTAGTGTCTTGGTGGCTTAAGGGCCAAACCAGGACTATTGCAGATGCAAGTGGATTACTAGGATCCAGACTCAGAGTCATTCTAGATAGATGGGATGTCCCTCGCCATAGAGGTGGAGGAAATATACTTTATTACTGGACTTTCCCGACTGAGGAAAGTAGTGAACCTACGTTCTCATGGGCCCGAAGATGGCCTAAATATAGATGAGTACATTGCGGTGTACTGCTATCCAGACACAGAGAAGGTGGGGAGTCAGATCCCAACTAACTCTATACAGGTGTTGGGCCTAAAGGCCATCCTACTGACACTGAGTAGGATAGCAAGCTTGGATTCACTCCACCAGGCCTCATGGTCTCTGATATTCTATGTAGTGGAGTGCATGAGACCCACGGTATATGACTGGAGCACTACACTACTGAGCAACATGAAACACTAGCTCAATGAGTGTAAGATGGGAAGAGTGTGAAAATTTGGTTTCAACAATATACTGAGCACGTTTTTATTTGAGCGTGTTCCAGGATTGAGCCCCAGAGTTGATGTTCCTCTACACAGGGTTTCAGATCCGGCCCAATGGCATTGGGAAGATGTGATGTGCAGACTGGGAGGTGGTAGGGTGTCCAACTCCTATCCAGCTGAGTTCTTTCTGTGGTGGCAATGACAAATAGTTGCCATCGGTGACTACCCCTATGTGGGGATAGATTTCCAAGGGGACCCAGACTTACCGCTAACACCAGGATTGGCATACGGTGACATAGGTAATGAATCTCGACCCTCACTTTAAATTTTTGAGTTATTTAATTTTTTTGTGTTTTTTGATTATATGAATTCAAAAGACATGTTTTTGGGTGACAATACATAGTGACATCTACCATATGCATGCAGATGTGGGACCACGGTAGCCTCAAGGCTTCCCTCATCATAGACAGAGGGGAAGAGGAGACGATATCATGGGTGTGGATGCGGAGCGGAAGCTCCAGAGAATTCATACCAACTTTTTGAGGCTGACACACAGAGTTCCCATGGTGCAAGTCGAGGAATTGCCTGCGGCTATGCAGTGCCAGGTGGTGGGTGTACCACGAGCATGGGTGTGATTATTTCGACGGCTAGCTAGAGCCGTAGTGACCTTCCATGATCACAACCCCCCCCTCCTCCACAGGCTTAAATACCTGGGAGATACATTTTGTATTACCGTGTATTATATTTTGGTGGCTCGAGAGCCCCATTTTTGTATTATGACACTATGTATTACCACATTTTGGATGGATATAAAAACTTTTATGATGACCGGTTTATTTATTTACATGTATAAAAAAAACATTTGTGATGAATTTACTGTGTATGAAACAAATGCCAATCTAACATGTAGTCAACATATGAGTCAACAACTTGATTAGTAATTCTTGGAACATGTATGTATGTTATATTGTCAAATTGTCGTTCTAATAATCTCACATGTAAGAATCTTCTTAATAACGTCGGATCTCTAACATGGTACAAACCATTAAGTTGTGACACTACTAACTCCGAATCAAGACATACCTCAAGAGAGATAATGCCATGTAAAATGGCATCCCGGAGAAGCTCAATAACGACGCTATATTCAGCAACATTATTGGAAGATAGCCGTAGACATATGCCTCCTGAAGACAGTACTTGACCCATAGGAGTATAAATCACCCAAGCAGCAGAGGCTGAGTGTTGAGTGTGACGGATTGCACCATCCGCGAATCCTATGTAGGTGGAAGATTGCATTGACATCTTCCAAAAGAAACTAAAACTAATCACAAACCCGATCACTGTAAGAAAAAAGACCTGACTATGCAAAACTGTACAATAATATACAATAACCAGCCTTGGCTGAAAATCATACATAGTACTTCTTGAGATAGAGCCCATTTCTAGGCTCCGCCAAGGTCGTCCCTTCATAATCCACTAACTCATAAGCACCCTTCTCTAACACATGTTTGACGACGTAAGGACCATGCCACATGGGGTTAAAATTTCATGCCCCCAAGGGTTCCTTCGGTTGATCCCACAAAAGGACCAAGTCTCCCTCACTAAATCTCCTTGGATGGACATACTTATCGTATTGGACCTTTATGCAACGTTTATTTACTTCTAGAGCCACCAATGCATCTCAACGTTGCTCATCAAGTTGCTCAAGATGGACCAAATGCTCCTCCAATGGGTAAGTGTTTGGTAAGAGCTCTACATCTAGTTTCAAAGAAGGAATCTCACACTCAACCGACAATACCGACTCCACTCCATGTACAAGTTGATATGGAGAAAAACCCATGGCAGTCTTAATAGCGGTTCTATACGCCCACAAAGCAGGATATAACATAATGTGCCAATTATTCTTGCTTCGTGCGATGGTTTGTTGGAGAATGGATTTGAGTGATTTCTTCACTGCTTCTACCTATCCATTCACTTGAGGGTATTAAGAGGATGAATGCTCTTACTTGTACCCTAACTTTGATGCCAACTCTTCCATCATATGATTCTGAAAGTGCGAGCCATGGTCAGTGACAAGCTCTTTCAGAATCCCAAACCGAGTAATAATCTGGTTGAATACGAAGTGCGCGGCTATCTCACCATTGGATTTAACTGTAGGCATACCCTCATCCCATTTCATGAAGTAATCAACAACCACTATGATATGATGATGCCCCCCAACTGAAGCTAGGTTGCAATCCATAAAATCAAGCCCCCACTTAGTGAAGGGACTCGTGGTGATGATGGGATGTAACGGGGTAGGTTTCGAGTGCATATTACATGCAAACACCTGGCAAGGGTGGCACCTCTTGACTGCATCTACACAATCTTTAAAAATCAACGACTAGAAATAACCTGCTCTTAATTTTTTTGGGTTGTAGAAAGCCCAGATAAATGACCACCACATGCCCCTCCATGGAAATCATCCAGCACTACCTCAGCCTCATCATGAGTTAAACAACGTTGTAAAATGGAATCTACCCCACGGTGGTATAAAGTGTTATCCACTATGAGTTAATTCTTAGACATGTGATGTAATCATCATCGTTCATCCCATGAGAGGTGAGTGGGGACCTTCAATATTTGTAGATATATAATGATATCCCTATACCATGGGTCTAAAGTTGAGATTAAGAAGATGTGCTCATCGATAAACGTATCTTCACAAACCAACTCCTCGGCCTTGCTTGGGAAATCCGATATAAGCTCTGCAAAAATTAATGATTTCTTCGATTTTGCTGAAACAAATTCGAGGTCAAATTGTTGCAGGATGACAATCCATTTATTATATTTTCCCCCAATCATCCTTTGAGTGAGGACAAATTGAAACGGATTGACATGGGATACAACCAAGGTCTAGCGAAGGAGAATATAATATCTCAATTGTTGAACCGCATGTACGGTAGCTAAGGAAAGCTTCTCAACGTGAGAATAATGAATCTCCACGTCAATAAGATTTTGGCTTAGATAGTATATGACATGCTCTTGGAGCTCCTCATCCTCTTGAACCAAAACCATCCCAATCGTCTCCATAGACGCGGCCACATAAAGTAGAAAATCATGGCTATAGTCTGGGGGAATAATCACCGGGGCCAATGCTAGGGCTCGTTTGAGCGCATCAAAGGACTCCCAGGCTCGCTCATCCCAACAAAAGGTGGTGTACTTATTCAAAAGACACATGAAGGCTCTAGTCAAATTGGAAAAATTGACAACGAATATTTGTAAGAAGTTTTCCATGCCTTGCAAACATTGAAGATGACGAATATTTTTCAGGGGAGACAACTGAAGTATTGCCTCAACCTTCAAAGGGTTGACTCTTATACCCTCTTTAGAAATGATGAAACCTGATAAGAGACCTAACTTCACACAAAAGATGCACTTGTGAGGATTTAACCTGACCAAATAATGGTGGAACCTTTCGAATACCAATCTCAAATGATAGGAATGACACATTCTCATACGAGAATGAGTAGCAAGGTCATCCAAAAATACTTTGATAATCGATTTGAGATCATGGAAAATTAAGGTCATGGCCCGCTGAAAAGTAGCTCCGGCGTTCTTAAGGCCAAAAGGCATTTTTCGATATGCAAAAGTTCCCCAAGGACAAATAAATTTGGTCTTATGCTGGTGCTTAGGATTAATTTGTATCTGATTATATCCAGAAAAGCCGTCCATAAAGGAAAAAACCTCGCTACCCGCACACTCATCCAAAATATGATCAATAAATGGTGTGGAGAAATTGTCCTTAGGGTAGGCACGATTCAAATCACGGAAATCAGTACATATGCGGATCACTCCCTCCTTGTCAATGAGAACGGGGTTTGAAACCCACTTCGTCAAGGGAACGGGATAGATAAAACTGGCTTTCAACAGTTTCTCTATCTCTACCTTAATCGTGAATGCTTTCCTAGGATTCATTGCACGCAAACGTTGTCGAATAGGCTTAGCGTTGGGATAAGTCTTAATCTCATGTTCGATAATGCGAGGGTCGATCCCTGGCATTTCATCATAATACCAAGCAAAGATATCATGAAATTATTTAAACAGCTCGGTGTATTCTAGAATCTCAGCATGGGAACATTCTTCCCCAATATAGACATTCTCTATCATACTAGGACCGTGAGAGATATTGATAGGAATCATTGGAGATATATTTGCCATGTTTCCATCACCCGTCGGACCAGGAGAGCTTAATGGAACCATGGGACTACCAATTCTCTTGCTAAGAACCTCCCTAAAGTCCTCACACTCCAAGCGGTCAAGCTCGGGAAGAAAATAAGATCTATGATGGAGCTCTTCCCATGGTGGCTCAACTCCCGACATGGCCTCAATAATTGCTTCGTCTGAAGGAAAAACGCTATCACAGCAGTCGTGTGCATGAGAATAATGTACTGCCCATGCCAGCAGCATGTAAGGGTTCTCCTCCTCCATCCGTGAAGAGGAAGGATTGGGCTCTGCAACACACTCAATATTAGCTTGATAAGATACCATAGTTGTAGGCAATGGCATGTCCATCACAATGGCCTCACTCGAAGTATTCAGTGTAGGAAGAATCCAAGGATATTCCATATGACTCATGCGAAAATACATTGATCTTATAGATATCGAAGCCTCACTGAAAATAGACCCTATCATAAGGATAGGTGTGGGGCAACTAAAGCTTCCCATGAGGGATGGATACATGCTCACACCCACACTCCCAGTTGCTTGCTGGGAGTGCTCTACAATCGGGATCGAAGCTCCTGAAGATAGGGTAACCGACTGATTCTTGAATGATGTTTGATCAATCGTAACTATCTTCCCATTAAATGGAAAGAATACCATGCGAAATAGGGAAAAAGATACAGCTTGCATACTGTACATCTAATTCCTACCCAGCAAGAGATTGTAGTCAAGGGGCACGTCCACCACCTCGACCTCTATCGCAACGGTCTTCACTCCCAAACGGACTTTAAGGGAAGGGAGAATCCCGTGCGGCCTAAACGATCTCCCATCGAATGCAGTTAACATGGTCACTGACTTAGAAAACTTAGGGGAACCTAAATCCTTCCAACATGATAAAGACATCACAGAAGTAGCAGCGCCTTCGTCAATCAAAGTGCACTTGACGGTCATGTTAAGACATTCTACGTGAATCAAAAGAGAAACATAGTAAGGCAAGCGTGGCCAGAGTCCTACGGTTTCAAATTTAATCATGGAGGAAGAATTATCATCAATCACACCGAGGGTAGAAAGCAAATCCTTCCTTTGCGAAGGACAACTCTGAAGCACTTCCAGTGCAGGCATCGCACAAGGAGTGTGGCCCAAATCCTTGACAACTAAATAGTTCTAGGCAGCTCGGGCATTAGGATTGTGCCCCGAATGCTTAAGTACTCCCATAGGAATGCGAGGTGCAGCTTCAAGTTTATTCCCAGGTTTTTCAATACGCAAAGGAGTCCCTGGTGGATTAGGTTCCTTTCCTGGGTTGGGTTGTGACGAACCATAGTCTTTCACATGGGTCACAACATTTGCAGCATGAACCATGTTAATGCAACCATGACCACTAACCTCCGGTGAATCTTGATCACCACCAGATTGATCATGGGTCCTCGAGTTCATATTTTGATTGTGACATAAAGGGTTAGTCAGCACAGCTGGGCCCTGTGCCAAGAATCTTGAGGCTTCATCGATACAAGGGCACAAGTAAGTGAGGTGATCATCCTTACACAACTTGCAAGGGAATTTAACATTAGGTTTAGCTTTCTTGTCCCCCCTAGCATCACGGGCGTTCTTGCCATTATTAGCATTCTCGTTCCTATTCCCACCCTTATGATTATTCTTACCCTTCTTTTTATTCTGTCCGAGCTGCTGGTTACCCTTCTGGTCCAATGATTGTATTGAAAGCACACTCAACGTTTGGGTGGGTTCAGATGAAGTTGTGGCTTGTCTCGAAGCAGATTGGTTGAGTGAAAATTGACTAACTTGTTTTGCAACCGAATCCACAGGTTTAGAACTCGCAAAACCCACAATGCCATCATCATGTGGTCCAGGTTTAACTTTGGGGTCGAAACTAAAACACGGGGCATTGGGAATGATCTCATATAACAAACCAGACTGAGCATAAATCAAACCCAGTTCCTGTGCCCTAAAAATGGCTTGTTCCTCTTTTTTCACTCCGGATGTAGACACATCCTTCACTATATAAGGAAATAATGACTTAAGGAACCATTCAAGGAGCAATTCCGGTGGTATAAAGGCTTTAATCAACCTCTTCCATCTACGCCACTCTTGGATATGATCCGAGATATGTGTAGCTTTATCCTACCGAAATGTCGACAAGAGTTCAGTACCAACGTCATAATGCACTGGTAGCTGGAAGTGGTTAAGAAAAGTTATCGCTAGGTCATCGAACAAAGAGAATGTCCCCCTAGGTAGCTCTATATACCTTTTCACGGCAGGCCCTGTAAGGGTGCATTGAAATAGTCTCAAACGGATTGAGTCCTAATGTAAGGAATTCGAAGAGCACCATAGGTGAAAGGTAGTAACATATTCGCTTGGATTCTCTCCCGGTTTGGCCTTGAATTTGGTTATTTCTGAGGGAAGCTTAGTAGGGATAGCTGGCCAAGCTAGGTCATGAGCTACAGGATCGTTGATCAATCTCGACAAGTCAGGAAGATTCAACATTGCGAGGAAAGGGATCCTAGGATGATGAGGTCGATGGACCACTCCCTGATAGTTCTGATTCACATAGGTCTGATTGCCACCATAGCCTTGGCCATAGTGCCCTCCTCCTATTTGACCCATATAGGGTGGC
Organism: Pseudotsuga menziesii; assembly: GCA_001517045.1. Lineage (NCBI taxonomy): Eukaryota > Viridiplantae > Streptophyta > Pinopsida > Pinales > Pinaceae > Pseudotsuga > Pseudotsuga menziesii. The sequence goes on along the minus strand of LPNX010111113.1, from coordinate 5,017 downwards.
ATGGAAGCACCATAGTGTGGTGTACCTTGACTATTCGGAGCTACAAAGCCATAATTTGGAGAGTAAGCAGGTTTTTGATACCCACACCCATAAGGTGGAGAACCATGTCCATACTGCGTCCCATAATAAGTTCCACAAGTCATCGCATGCGATGTCCCATGAGACACTCCGTAGGTAGGAATATACACTCCAGAAGTAGGAATATACATACCGAAAGTAGGGATATATGCTCCGGAAGTAGTAATATGACCTCTAGAAGTATGAACATAACACTAGTGGGGAATGAGAGATTAGTGACCAGGAGACCAAAATTTTTAGTCACCATAATTGTTTTTAAGGGATAAATGACCAAAATTGATAAATTTAAGTGGGCTAAATAAAAAATACCAAGATAAGTGACCACTTTTGGTCACATGATAAAACTAAACTAAAAAAATACCAAGATAAATGACCAAATTTGGTCACGAGATATCTAGACAAAAAATGACCACATAACAATTGGTCATTTATTTGGTCATTTTTAATTGTGGATGAGTTCGGAAATATAAAATTACAATTTTTCTAATGAATTTGTATATTTTACTAAATTCTAAGACTGCAGATGGATTAAGAGACCCCCTAGAACTTAGGAAATTGTAGACCACCTCCTCTGTCACAACTCCATTGTTGACACCAAATTAGCTATGACAATGTCCTAGTGGTGAGCTATGGCTTATATATTTGAAAATAACTATACAAATATACCTATATACATTTGTTTTTTAATATTATATATATAAATAATATTAATTATTAAACTATTTGCATTATAAATTAAAAAAAAATGTTACCAAATATTTTTTTACTATATACCAAGAAAACAATATCTTATAATAATAATAATAATAATAATAATAATAAAGTAAAATTTAAAAAACAAAATAAGTTCAACAAATACAAATTTCATTTACCATACCACAAGACACCATATTAGTATAGTTTAACCATTTAACCATAATAATAATAATAATAAAACAAAATTTAAAAAACAAAATAAGTTAAACAAATACAAATTTCATTTACCATACCACATGACACCATATTAGTGTACAGTGATCAAATTTGAAGGCGGCGTCTTAATTTCAATTGGAATGTTATTTATTCTAAAGGAGCCCTTCAAAGATGAAGGGCAATATAAATAATTGTACTTCAATTGATAAGTATAAATTAACTAAACCTTTTAAAAAAAATGAAAAAAAAAATTGTATTTCCAAATTTTTGCAATTTTAAATAATTGAGCACCTCTATATATCTACATGAAAAAATGATATATTTTCAATCAAACTTATTTTGAACACATTAATTTGTCATATATATATCATTAATTTTATAGTTCACTAACATAGCAACTATTTTATAGTATTTTTTCAAGTTGGAGCACACTTCATTATACATAAAAACCACTTAGACTATGTGATAACCATATTGGGGCATCTGCTTGACCTGATGCATATTGCAAGACGTCGTAACTAAATATAGTCTTAAAGAATAACTAGAACCATGAGAGAATTAGTTACTATTAACTATATACAAAATGAAGTCACTAAGCAAAATGAGGCTATAATAAACCTACAATCACACACACACACACACACACACATATATATATACAATCCAAACTTGAGAGATGTAAGAATCATGGGGATTGGGAACCTAAGAAAAAATAATACAAAACTCATAAAACATAAAAAAACCAAATCCTAAATACCAAGAAAGTTAGCAAGACTAGCATAACTGGGGTTGGGGCATCAAATTTTGTTGTTCAACACTTGTCGTAAAAGCATATACATGTATGGGATGGAGGGGCAATAGAATCAAGCCTAAGTCAACTAAAGCCTTGCAACACATTCCATGTCTGAGCCTCAACAATCTGCCTTTTAAATTGAACCAAAATACCAAAAGAAGTTTACTAATGTCTAGATTTGAGAAAGTTCTAGGTGTGAGTTAAAATTAAGGGCT
>LPNX010111008.1:51282-81418 GCA_001517045.1 Pseudotsuga menziesii | reverse complement strand
TACCAATATCATCAAACATATCATTCCTATAAAAACAGGCGTCAAACCATATCAGCAGCCTTTGAGGAGAATGCACCCAAAGTTGGAGCCGTTGATTCAAAGAGAGGTGAAGAAATTGCTGGACGCTAGGATTCTCTTCAAAGTCAGACACTCTGAATGGGTGTCAAACCTGGTACCTGTCAGGAAAAAATCGGGAGAAATCAGGCTGTGCGTAGATTTCAGAAATCTAAATCGTGCCTCAGACAAAGACAATTACCCAGTACCGCCCATGGAGCAATTACTACAAATGGTCTCCGGCTCTGAAATGTTTTCATTATTGGATGGCTTCTCCAGCTACAATCAAGTGTTGGTGGCCGAGGAAGATCGATTGAAGACGACATTCAGAACTAAATGGGGAACGTTCACATATAGAAGAATGCCCTTTGGCCTGATTAATGCCGGAGCAACGTTCCAGAGAGCTATGGACATAGCTTTTCGCGGATTGATTGGGCGAAGTGTAGTGGTCTACCTTGATGACATCACTATATTTTCGAAGAAAAGAGGGGAGCACACTTTTCATTTAAAACAAATTTTTGAACGCTGCAGAAAGTATGGCATCTCCCTCAATCCAAAAAAATGCGTGTTTGCGGTCACTGAAGGCAAGTTACTGGGACACATAGTTTCAAAAAGAGGTGTATCTATAGACCCAGAAAGGATTAAGGCTATTGAACAAATTCCCATGCCTCATAACAAAAAGGGAATGCAATCCTTCATGGGAACAATAAACTTTGTAAGGAGATTCGTGCCTGATTTCACCCAAATTGTCAAACCCTTGCAACAAATGGTCAAGCAAAATGCACAGTTTAAATGGACTGAGACTGAGAAGAATGCTTTCAGCAAAATCAAGACCGCTGTTGCACATGCGCCCTCTCTTAAAAGTCCAGATTTTGACAAAGACTTCATTATGTATACCTTTGCGTCCGATGATTCACTAGCCGCTGTACTCACGCAAAAGGAAGAGGGAGGTGACGAATTTCCAATCTCTTTTATGAGCACTGGGCTACAAGGGGCTGAGTTAAACTACCCAGCCATTGACAAACAGTCATATGCAGTATTTAAAGCAGTCAAGCAGTTCAGACCCTATATATTAAAGAATCGAACCAAGGTAATAGTCCCTTACCCAGCCGTAAGGTCCCTTCTCATTCAAAAGGAATTAGGAGAGAGAAGAGGAAATTGGGTAACAGCCCTTCAAGAATACGATTTAGAATTCAAACCAGCCACTATAGTGAAAGGTCAGGGGCTATGTAGGCTGATGATTGGAAGCAGTAATAATGAAGAACAAGCATGGAATAATGAAGCTGAATTGCAGGTAATGGATGTTTGTCCTTTATTCACAGCTCCCGAATCTTGGTATAGAGACCTTGTACATTACCTACAGTCTGGGGTATTTCCTGAGCATTGGAGTTCCAAACAGAGAAGAGCTTTACGTCTAAAGTCAGCTTCCTACCAACTCGTAGAAGGCGTACTATTCAGAAAAAATTATGATGGAGTCCTTTTAAGATGTTTGGAGAAGGCAGACGCTGAGAAAGTAATGACTGAATTACATGATGGACTGGCCGGTGGACATTATTCAGGAGACACTACAGCCCATAAAATCCTTAGGGCTGGTTACTATTGGCCAACGCTTTTCAGAGATGCACATGCGCATGTCAGAAAATGTGATACTTGTCAAAGATGCGGTGGAAGACTACCTAGAGCAGCAGCACCTCTAAAGCCTGTAATGATCACAGAGCCTTTTGAGCAATGGGGAATAGACGTCATTGGAGAAATCAAACCAAATTCCTCCCTATTACACAAGTATCTTCTTACAGCAACCGATTATTTCACCCGATGGGTTGAAGCGGTCCCCTTGAGCAAAGTGAATGAAGACGAAGTCATCAATTTTCTACAAGACCACATCATGACCAGGTTTGGGGTTCCAAGCTCATTAGTTTTTGATAATGCTAAATACTTTTCATCCATTAAGATTACTATTTTTGCTCATGAGAAAGGTATAAAGTTACACTATTCTGCTAACTATTATCCACAAGGGAATGGCCTGGCTGAATCCTCAAATAAAAACCTCATCAGAATCCTTAAGAAGACCGTCATAGAGAACCAGCGAAGTTGGCACTCAGCCTTACCCAATGCCCTGTGGGCTGATAGAGTTACCCCTAAGTCTACCACGGGAGTATCGCCCTTCACCCTAGTGTACGGAAAAGAAGCCACTCTGCCCCACAACATCCTGCTCCCGTCTTCCATATTAGCTCAGGAGTCTAGGGGATCGGATGATGAAGTTCTCCAAGTCAGAATATACAATATTCTGAAAGCGGAGGAGGCCAGATCCAAAGCTAGAGAACGTTTCCAACAGCAGCAGGAGATAGTGAAGAGATGGTTTGACAAGCACAAAACCGGGAAGAAAGACTTAGAAGTAGGAGACCTGGTCCTCAAATGGGATCATCCCCATGACGAGAAAGGGAAGCACACTAAGTTCCAACAGTTATGGGTGGGTCCATTTCAAATCACCGCTAAAATTGGCCCTGCTACCTATATGTTACAAGATTTATAGGGATGGGAGGAAAACTTGCTAGTTAATGGGCTGGTTCTCAAACCTTATTTTTCTTAAGCAGTTTTTTGAGCTTTCTGACTTGTACATAAATAAACTATTGTTGAGTTATGATTTTATTTGTTGTAAGAAAGTCTTTGTTTTAAATAAAGGTGGTTAACTAGTGGTTATGTGGAAAACCTCACATTTCTGGAAATGGTGAACATTTGTTGAATAGTTAGACTGTGGTATTCCATGTGAATTTCTTCCACTAACTAGCTTCTCAAAATCTTGTGTGCATTGAGGTCCTACTTAAGCTCCTGTAAGGTCAATCAGACTCAAAAGTCTAGAATACTATGCTGAAGCTCCACGCACTTTACACTTAAAATCTAAAGGGCGATGACAGAGGACCCATGGAGAATAGCAAGATGAACAGGGTGTTAAATCTAAATGCTCCCATGGAAAACCCAACCAATGGATGTGATATACAGTGCTCTGTTCGAAGGAGACATGACTCGACTGCTGCCAAAGATAACATCTTTTCTTGTCCGTCTTTTTGTTTTTATTTTTTATTTTTTTTGGACTTTATAGTTACAGGATAGGAGGAGACGAGTGTCAAGGGACAAACAAACTAGTTCTAAGTAGAGGAAGAGACCTATGCTCAATGCAAGGACATATGTGTAGGATAGCCACACTCAGGGGAAAGTCCCCTCCCAGTAAAAATCAAGAATCAAGCTGCAATGGATATATAAAATGGCTTTGCGTGGCTAGACATGAGACAAGCTTGGGCTATATGGTTGATACTCAAAGTCAAGGAATCCGGCATAAGGCTCAATGAGGCAAGCAAATCTCATGATAATGCAATTACAACTTGACATAAGGGAGTCCTAGGTAAACAGGCCAGGAAAAATATCAAGAGGAGTATGAGGCTCTTGTGAAATGACATGGTGATACTATACAATGGACTCCCACACCCTAAAGGACAAATTGTCAGCATGGGCGCCAAATGCAAACAAGGAGCTAACTAGGGCACCCATGTAAGGTCAAACTCTACCATTCATGTCATGTCACTTCTAAAACAACAAGAAGGTTCCGTAAGAGGATAAAATGGGTTCATACCTAAGGTTATAATCAAACAGTAATAAGTTCATGCAAAACGAAAATGGAGGTGAAATCTAACCTATATGCTAGTTTAAATATCATACCTGAGATCGGCACGAACAGGTCAAAAAAATGGTCGAAATGATGCTCAAAACGGTCTCCTACATCATCATATTAGTAAAAAACAGTCCGAAAGGGTTAGAAACGGTTCAAAACTATAGAAAGGGGGTAAAAATTTTCAAAAATTTGAAAATTTTCTATAAATAGTAAAAAATTCAAAACATTATATATCATTTGAAATTTTTACCCAATTGAGCTCAGAACTTCAAACGCGAATTCTGAGAGTTTTGTCCGGTGGAATCTGACACCATTTTTTCCAAGTAACTTCCCATGCCCTGCTCTTGAATTTTCATGTAATGTTTTTTAATTTTCATGGTCAAAATCAATTTCTAGGCCAGTCTAAGACAGTCTTTTCAGCCCATGCAAAAATTGGGGATTTTTCCATGTATAGGGCTGGCTATACGCGGAAAAATGGCCCAAAGTCGCATATATACGTGACTGTTTTGCAAACAGTCATGTATGCGGCCGTGTTTAATGTTTTTTAAGACACATAATGACCAAAACACAATGTAAATGTGCAGGATGGTTCTAGAATGGAGGGAGAGAGAACATGGGGATGTAGAAGAAGCTGTACAGGGTTATCTAATGGCTCAACAAGCTCTTCGTGCATGTGGGCTATACAAGTTTTGGTGTCTTGGGGGCTTAAGGGATAAACCAAGTCTGCTGCAAATGGTTGTAAGCTACTGGGATCCTGACTCAAAGTCTTTCCATATCGATGGGATGTCCCTCGCTATAGAGGTGGAGGGCATATACTTCATCATAGGATTGTCCCGACGGGGGGAAGTGGTGAACCTACCTTCTCGCGGACCTGGAGGTGGCCTCACCATTGATGAGTATATTGCTGTATACTATTATCCAAACATGGAGAATGTTGGGAGTCAACTCCCAACTAAATCCATACAGGTACTAGCTTGAAGGCCATTCTATTGACACTCAACAGGATAGCAGGGCTAGCCTCACTCCACTAGGCCTTGCGGCCCTTGATGTTCTATGCAGTGGAGTGCATGAGACCCACAATTTACAATTGGAGTATTGCATTGTTGAGTAACATGAAGCAACAACTCAGTGACTACAATATGGGCAAGGTACGAAACTTTGGTTTTAGCAGTATACTGAGGATGTTATTCTTCGAGCATATTCTGAGGCTCAGCCCTAGAGTTGACGTTCCTCCTCACGGGGTTCAAGATCTAGCCCAATGACATTGGGTAGATGCGATGCACAGACTGGGTGGAGGTAGGGTGTCTAACCCCTACCCTACTGATTTCTTTCCATGGTGGTGGTGATAGATAGTTGCCATCGATGATTACCCCTATGTGGGGATATATTTTTGGGGAGATCTCGACATGCCCCTACCACCAGGAGCAGCATACAGTGACATTGGTAACGAATCCCAACCCTCTTTTTAAAGTTTTTTGAATTATTTAATTTTTTGTTTTTTTATTATATATAGAACCAAAAGACATGTTTTTGTGTGATGACACATAGTGAAAATATGTCATATGTATTCAGATGTAGGACCATGGCGGCCTGACAGTTTCCCTCACCATAGACGAAGGGGGTGAGGAGATGACATCATGGGTGTGGATGCAGAGCGGATGCTCTAAAGCATCCACACAAACTTTGTGTGGCTTACCCATAGAGTACCCATGGCACAGGTTGAGGACTTTCCTAAGGCCATGCAGCTCCAGGTGGTGGGTGTAACATGAGCATGGGTGCGGTTGTTTTGACGGCTAGCTCGAGCTGTGGTGACTTTCCATGATCAGTACCCCCCTCCTCCTCCCCAGGATTAGATACCTAGGAGTGACACATTTTTGTACTACCGTGTATTATATTTTGGTGGCTGAGAAGCCCCATTTTTGTATTATGACACTTATGTATTATGACATCACTTTTTGGATGTTTAATGGAAAACTTTTATGATGATTGATTTTATTTATTTACATGTGTAAAAATGTATGTTTGTGATGAGCTTATGGTCTATGAAACAAATTATAATCTAACACATAGTTAGCATATGAGTCAGCAACTTGATTATAAATTCTTGGAACATGTATGTATGCTATGTTGTCAAATTGTCGTTCTAACAATCTCACACATAAGAACCTTCATAATAATGTTGGATCCCCAACATGATACAAGCCATTAAGCTATGACACTACTAACTAAGAATCAAGATGTACCTCAAGAGAGAGAACACCATGTGCAATGGCATCTCGTAGAAGCTAAATAACGGCACTATACTCAGCAACATTGTTCAAAGAGGGTTGTAAAGATACACCTCTTGAAGACAATACCTGACCCATAGGAGTATAAATCACCCAAGCAGTAGAGGCCGAGTGTTGAGTGTGGTGGCTAGCACCATCAGCAAATCCTATTTAAACGAAATATTCCATCGACATCTTCCATAAGAAACGAAAGCTAATCAACAAACCCGATCACCATAAGAAAAATCTAACTATGCAAAAACTATACAATAATATACAACAATCAGCCCTGGCTGAAGATCATGCATAGTATTTTTTAATATAGATCCCATTTCTAGGCTCCGCCAAGGTTGTCCTTTCATAATCTACCAACTCATAGGCACCCTTCTCTAACACACGTTTGACCACGTAAGGACCATGCCACATGGGATTAAAATTCCCTGCCCTCAAGGGTTCTGTTGCTGCCGCAACCTTTTCCCCGACTTCAGTTTTTCACTTAAATTATGGGACCCCTCCTTATCTTGATTTACTTGAATGTAAGGTTGAAATTTTGGCGTCTTTGAGTATCTTTGTTTTAAAGTTGAGCGTCTGTCTTGTTGGCTAGTTGCGTTCAGTTCAATGTGAGTCGCGAGATCGGTTTTAACATTTTTAAGAGTGTGAAGGTTCACCTTAGTGAAATTTTGGTTTTTGGCCTCATTTGAGCCTTAGCGCTGTTAATTCTTCCCTTTGGATCAGGCCTCTTTTGGAAGAAATGGAGTCTTATATCACTCGCCGTTGCGGCTCTTAGACCAAAGTCTCCGTCCGATCCACTTCTCTCCAACGCCCGATTCGGGTTGTGCATCGCTTGCCCCAGAGTTCCAGTTCACCCGACGTTGCGGCTGGGGAGATAAAGTCGGGCCCCGACTTGAGTTTCACCCGACACTTGAGCTCTGCCTTATTTAGCCTCCGGCACCTTTTTGTAGCCTGCGTTCCATCCGCCGTTGCGGGTGGCAGAGTAGTCTGTCGTCCGATCCACTCCTCTCCGCCGCCCGATCACCTACGATGCCCGTGTTTCCGCTCCCCCTCTTCTGGCACTCCTCAGCCGTTGCAGCTCCTGGAGCCTTCTCCCATCCGATCTAAGAACTGCCCGACTGCCGATTTACCTTTTCGTTGCCGTTCCGAGCCTCCGCAGTTCCTCACCCGGATGAACTAGGCTAGCTCGTTGTGGATATATCATTATAATTTTAAAATTATGGATATTTAATGTCTGAATTCAATGGATAATGCACCAAGTTTTTATGCAGAGATCATCCCATGAATCGCTGAAGCGGAGCATCGCGCTGGAAAGGACAACGTGAACGAATGACCGAGGCGCCGATGGGACATTTTCTTTTTAGCGGTTACTGTCAGAAAATAAACGCCTGTGGAAATGATGGAGAAGGTGAAACGACCAGGAAAGAAACTCAATCGTCAAGGGCATTGAAAAGACGCATTGAGGGAACCGAGAGGAGATCAGTTGTAGTTTAAATAATGGGAAGCTCGATGAAAGGAGGGCTTTTTCCTTAGAAAATTTTGTAATTGTTTGACTTGTAAGAGGAACTATTTCATTTTGCGAAGTGAACTGCAATTTGGTCTACTGGAAAGAGCAAAGAAGTGAAATGTACCAATGCTATTTAATGAATAATGCTGAAGAAGAACTATTTCGTGTTCAGCTGTATTTCATGCACTGTAAGGATATTTGATGTTTCGAACCTAAGTTCTTGTTAACTATTCTGCAGTCTTTTCTGGGATGCATTTGCACTATGAGTAATAATTGTTGTTATAGAATGATCGGCTAACTGGTTATTTGAATATTTGTAGTTTTCATGTGCTGTGGGAAAAGTATCAGCTATCTGTGAATTTTCTTACCGTATGTGATTTTGTATTGCTCAGTTAAGATGATAGCCTCGCTCCCTAGGGATAGTTTAGATAGTTAGTTATTTCTGTTCGTATCTGGTTTGTTTGCTTGTGAGCATAAGACGAGAGGTAAGAACCTTCACATCACTTTGTGACCGCCCCCTGCATTTAAACCAGCCTACATTTAATTAGGCATGTGCATTGCATATTAAGTCAAAAATACAAATTCCGGTGGACCGGACCACAACCGGTAGACCCTTGTTGTTATTTTGACCTACGGTAACCGGACCGTAAACCGGATGGATTCCCTATACCAAACAGTCAGCTGGCTAGTTGGGAACGCTGATTGGGGAGAATCCCTTACTGTTGCCGCCTGCGAATTCCCAGGCCTCAACAGGTTCTTTAGCCTAATCCCATAAAAGGACCAAATATCCTTCACTAAACTTCCTCACGTAGACAAATTTATCATACTGGACCTTAACGCGATGCTTATTTAATTCTAGAGCCACTAAAGCATCTCAGCGATGCTCATCAAGCTACTCTAAGTGGACCAAACATTCCTCCAATGGGGAAATATCTGGTAAGAGCTCTATGGCTAACTTCAATGAAGGGATTTCACATTCAATTGGCAAGACAGACTCCACTCCATGTACAAGCTTATATGGAGAAAAACTGGTGGCAGTCTTAACCACGGTTCTATAATCCCACAAAGTAGGATATAACATGATATGCCAATTGGTCTTGCTTTGTGCAATGGTTCGTTGGAGAATGGACTTAAGTGATTTGTTCACCACTTCAAACTATCCATTCACTTGAGGGTAATAAGAAGAGGAATACTACTGCTTATACCCTAACTTTGAGGCCAACTCTTCCATCATTCGATTCTGAAAGTTCCTACCATAGTTAGTGACAAGCTCCTTCGGAATACCAAACCGAGTAATGATCTGGTTGAATACAAAGTGCGTGGCTGTCTCACCGTTGGATTTAACCATGGGCATAGCCTCAGTTGATTTCATGAAATAGTCAATAGCCACTATAATATGATGATTCCCCCCAGCTGAAGCTGGGTTGTAATCCATGAAGTCAAGCCCCCACTTAGTGAAGGGACCGGCGGTGATAATCGGATGTAATGGGGCATGATGTGAGTGCATATTACATGCAAACACCTAGAAAGGGTGGCACTTCTTGACCGCATTGACACAATATTTAAATATCGATGGCCAAAAATAACATGCTCTCAAGATTTTTTGGGCTGTAGAAAGCCCAAATAAATGGCCACCACACACCCCTACGTGGCAATCATTCAGCACAAGCTCAGCCTCCTCATGAGTTAAAAAACAACATAAAATGGAATCTACCCCATGGTGGTATAATGTGTTTATTAATGTTGCACATTGATCTAGGAACAAATAATCAATCTCATCAAAAAATAATCGACAAATAACTCAGAAATGGTGTTAATTAGAACCAGAATGGTTTCCTCTCTGTATATTCAATAAACAATGAATAGTTACAATAACAATGTTAAGCAATAGCTTGAATCAATGAGGAATTTGAATACCTAAGGAGGTCATTCAAATTCAATGAGTGAGTCTAGCTTAACTGACTGTAAGCCATTGGTTTACACTCTGTTAACCACTTGACCAAAACCCTAATTGACTCACCAAACCCTAACTGAATTCGAAGTGCAATAAATGACTAAATCTCAATTGAAAGAGATAAAACACATGTCATAGCAAGCCAACCATTAAGTGCCAGAGATTCAATGATTTCAATGAACCTCGATGAGGTTAACTGAAGTTGAACTGATCATCAAAAGTTGGTGGAGGCACCCCTGTTGACTCCAGATCATTAAATAATAATAAATAATAATTAAATAATATATTTAATGAGAGGAGGCACCTTAACTGACTAGTTGAACTGATTGTAACCACCAGTTAGCAATTAGGTGAATTAATATCACTCAGATCACCCCCAGAGTGCTCTAGTTAGCCTCCTTGACTGTAGGAGAAGGCTAATTTAGCCTCCTTGACTATAGATAGGTGTGGGTGTGACTGGATGATGCCAATTAATGCTCCACTGATGTCAATTAATGTCAATTATACTTATGATAGTGGTTTAACTAGGCCAATTTGACCAAAAAGAGTGTGCATGGTGGTAAATGTCTCCAACACCCCCCCTTAAGCTATGCTCGGGAAGAGTTAGAAAACATAAATGCATAAAAATTCTAGGGCCCCAACAACAAAGGCCATAGGTCACCCTGTACAATAAAGTAACTACTTAATATAACCAAGGAAACGGGGAAAACCTCATAGGAAAAATACCCCCCTCAAACTAAGCAGTAAATCAAGAAGTGGTTCTTCTATGTAGCAGCTTCCTGAGATTGTGCATGTGAACCTATGAATCCAAACTAAATGAATATGTTTGGAGGAATCTTCCACTTTGGAAGAAGAACAATGCACTCAACTAAATCAGAAATATAAACAGCTGCATGGTGAAAACTGGACCCATGTAGAGCAGCTGAAATCATCTGAATAAAGAGAAAAGGTTATTGAGGATTCAAACCATGTGTGGAACACTCAAGAAACTGATATTTTGCATCCTTGAACAGAAAACCATGAGTGGTAAAATCAGCCCCAATTTTTAGGAGCAAGTGTCCAAGCGGATGTAGGATGTCTTCCTCTTTACTAGTTTTGTGAGGAGATGAGCATGTGACCAAAGGTAGAGAAGCCCTGGGACTCTAGAGAGTGAATTCTTGAGCTCCATAATCTGATATATATTCATAAATAGCTAATTATTCACAAAATAAAATATCAGCAACCCCATAAGAGGAAACTAACACCAAATCCACAGCACCAAAATTGAAGAAGAACTGCGGTACTTGATTTTTCACACTGGAATTGGTGAGAGCAGCTACAAGCATGACTGAAAGCTCTTGGATTTTAAAATATGAACCAAATAATATCATATCAGAAATTAAATCATATCTAAATAAATTTACAACAGATCCAAAACTGTGAAATGAAATCAAATCCCTAGCAACAATTTTGTAGGAGACTTGCGGTACTTGTTTCTTCACATCGTTGATGAGAACAGTTACAAACAAAACTGAAGGTTTATGAACCTGAAATTTTGAACCAATAAATATCAGATCAGATACAAATAAGATCATATCAGATCCAATAAGGTTCATATCAGATCCAAAATTATGGTCAACCGAGATGGTGGATGCATAGTTGTCTTTTTCTTCAAAATTCTGAATTTGTGTGCATGCAATCCTATAGGATTTTGCTGGAAGATATATATCATGGGGAGAGAATGTGTCACTCTTATAATCTGATATTTCTTCCAAAATATCCAATTTTTTACATATTTGCACACCAGCATCAACATTAGAGGGAGAAAAATCAAATTTCTCTTCACTTTCGGAAGCAATTACTGGTAAATTTTGTACATAATTCAAAGGAAAATCACCGGTGAATGTTTGCATGGAAGTGCAGCATTATTTTTATTCAATATCAGAGATTTGAATGTATTCTTTTGTTTCAGAAATATGAGGAGATGAGATATAAGAGATCTCATGAACTTCTGGAGCATCAGGAGAAGGAGTCACTACATGGAGACTTTCTTCAATTCGAATTGATTGTGTAAAAGATTCTGCTTCATCTTCATCTTGAACAACTTCATCAGAGAGAGTAGAGGCCGAGACTTTTGAGTAAATAATGCTTGTGGTGCAGGATGTGATCTCCAAAGTGATATTATGATCCTCATTGTGCTTTCCAAAGGTTCTGTCCAATTTTGTCCAGACTTCCTTTGGGTATTCAGCAGAACCAATAAGGTAGCGCAAGCTAGGATAAAGGGCTAGACATATTGCTCCAAAATATCTATCATCGTCATTTAGCCAGTCATTTTCATTCTCATAAGAATCTTTTCCAAGTCTAATAAACACCTCATAGAGACCTCATCTCTTCAGATATGCAATCATCTTCAACTTCCATTCTGAATAGCTTGTGAATGGGGTGAGAAGAGGGACTGATGAGTCCATTCGAAGTTGTACCTGTTAAAACCTGAAAATCACAACAAAAAGGGGATCGTAAGGTCGAACAACCTACACGTTTTAGGCTTTCATCACACCCATTATAGTCAATCAAGCAAGCTTGATCAACAATTTCTTTACTTGGGGTATTAAGTGGTAAGCCTTGGCTTCTAGTGCAGTGCTGGATTTTTTAGCTATTGCTCAAATTTCATGCAGAAATCTATCAAAAAGCTTGTTTTGAGAGATAGATATTCATCTCACCGTAAGCTCTGATACCATATTAATCTTGCACATTGATCTTGGAACAAATAATCAATCTCATCAAGAAATAATCAACAAATAACTCAGAAATGGTGTTAATCATAACCATAATGGTTTCCTCTCTGTATATTCAATAAACAATGAATAGTTACAATAACAATGTCAAGAAATAGCTTGAATCAATGAGGAATTTGAATACCTAAGGAGGTCATTTGAATTCAATGAGTGAGTTAGCTTAAGTAACTGTAAGCCATTGGTTCACACTCTATTAACCACTTGACCAAAACCCTAATTGACTCACCAAACCCTAACTAAAGTTGAAGTGCAATAAATGACTGAATCTCAACTGAAAGACATCAAACACATGTCATAGCAAGCCAACCGTAAAGTGCTAGTTCTTCAATGAACCCCGATGAGGTTAACTAAAGCTGAACTGATCATCAAAAGTTGGTGGAGGCACCCCTGTTGACTCCATATCATTAAATAATAATAAATAATAATTAAATAATATATTTAATGAGAGGAGGCACCTTAGCTAACTGGTTGAACTGATTGTAACCACCAGTTAGCAATTAGGTGCATTAATATCACTCAGATCACCCCCAGAGTGCTCCAGTTAGCCTCCTTGACTATAGGTAGGTGTGGGTGTGACTGGATGATGTCAATTAATTCTCCACTGATGTCAATTAATATCAATTATAATTAGGATAGCGGTTTAACTAGGCCAATTTGACCAAAAAGAGTGTGTATGGTGGTAAATGTCTCCAACAGTGTTATCCACTATAAGGTAGTTCTTGGATACATGATGTAATCGTGGTTGTTCATCCCGTGAGAGGTGAGTAGGGACCTTCAATGTTTGTAAATATATGATTATATCCCCATACCATGGATCCAAAGTTGAGATCAAGAAAATGTGCTCATCGACAGATGTATCTTCACAAACTTCCTCCTCCTCCTCGCTTGGGAAATCAGATATAAGCTCTGCAAAAATCAACGATTTCTTCCATTTTTCTGAAACAAACTCAAGATCAAATTCTTCCAAGATGGAAATCCACTTATTATACTTTCCTCCAATCATCCTTCTAGTGAGGATGAACTGAAATGGATTGATATGGGCTACCACTAAGGTCTATCGAAGGAGAATGTAGTGCCTCAATCTCTGAACTGCATGAACGGTAGCTAAGGAAAGTTTCTCCACATGGGAATAATGGATCTATGCATCTACAAGGTTTTGGATCAAATAATATATGACATGCTCATGGAGCTCCTCATCCTCCTAAACCAAAACCATACCAATCATCTCCACAGGTGTGGCCACGTAAATCAAAAAGTCACGGCTATAGTCGGGTGGGATAATCATGGGGGCCAATGCTAAGGCTTGTTTAAGTGCATCAAAGGAATCATGGGCTCAATCATCCTAGAAAAAGGTAGTGTCCTTCTTCAAAATACGCATAAATCCTTTAATCAAATTAGCAAAGTTAACAACGAATCTCCGCAAGAAATTTCCCATGCCTTGCAAACATTGAAGATGTCTAATGTTTCTCGAGGGAGATAATTGAAGTATTGCCTCAACCTTTAAGGGATCAACTCTTACACCCTCCTTGGAGACAATGAATCCTAACAAGCAACCAAACTTCACACAAAATATGCACTTATGAGGATTTAAACTAACCTGGTAGTGGCGACATCTTTCAAATACTAATCTCAAATGGTAGGAATGATGCATTCTCAGATGAGAATGAGCAGGAAGGTCATCAAAAAAGACTTTAATAATCGATTTGAGATCATGGAAGATCAAGGTCATAGCCCGCTGAAATGTGGCTCCGGCGTTTTTAAGACCGAAAGGCATATTCTGATATGCAAAGGTGCCCCAAGGACAAATAAATGCAGTTTTATGTTGGTCCTCGGGTTTGATCTGGATCTGATTGTATCCAAAAAATCTGTCCATAAAGGAAAATACCTTGCTTCCCACACACTCATCTGAAATTTGATCAATAAATGGTGTGGGAAAATTATTTTTAGGACATGCATGATTCAAGTCATGGAAATCAATGTATATACGAATTTCTCCCTGCTTCTTATCAACCGAAATGGGATTTGAAACCCACTCTGTCAAGGGAACAGGATAGATAAAACTAGCATTTAACAACTTTTCTATCTCAGCCTTAATTGCAGGTTCTTTTCTAGGATTCACCACACACAAGTGTTGTCAAATAGGCTTAGCACTGGGATAAGTTTTAATTTCATGTTCAACAATGCGAGGGTTGATACCTAGAATTTCCTCGTATGACCAAGCAAAGATATCACGAAACTTTTTGAATAGCTCGGTATACTCTTGAATCTCAGCATGGGAACATTCTTCCCCAATATAGACATTCTCAATCTTGCCAAGACCATGAGAGATAATAATAGGAATGGTAGGAGATATATTCGCCATGTTTCCATCATCCATCGGACCAGGAGAGATCAATGGAACCACAGGACTACTAATTCTCTCACTAAGAATCTCCCTAAAGTATTCACACTCCAAATGGTCAAGCTTAGGAAGAAAATAATATCTATGATGTAACTCTTCCCAAGGTGGCTCAACCCCAGACATGGCCTCAATATATCTTCATCTGATGAAAAAACACTATCAAGGAAGTCATGTGTGTGAGAAGACTCAACTTCCCATGCAGGAAGCACATACGGGTACTCCTCTTTAGTCTGGAAAGAAGAAGAACTAGGCTCTACAACACATTCAATATTCACTTGATATGCTATCATTGCTACAGGCAATGGCATGTTTGTTTCAATAGGATTATTCGAAGGATTTGGTGAAGGAAGAATTCATGGATCTTCCATATGGGTAGTGCGAAAAGACACTGAATTTAATGAAGACGAAGCCCCACTGAAAATAGACCCAATAATAAGAACAGGTGTAGGAAAACTAAAGGTTCCCATAAGGGTTGGATAGATGCCAACGCCCACACTCCCAGTTGCCGGCTGAGAATGATCGATAATTGGGATAGAAGCTCCTGATGATGCAGTAGCACTCAAATTTTTGAATGATGTCTGATCAATCATAACAATATTCCTATTAAATGGAAAGCATATGACTCGAAATAGAGAAGAAGCTATGGCATGCATATTATACATCCAATTCCTACCCAGTAATAGATTGTATTCAAGGGGTGCATCAACCACCTCGACCTCGATCGTGTTAGTCTTCCCTCCCAAATGTACCTTAAGAGAAGGAAGAATTCTATGTGGTCGAAATGATCTACCATCAAAAGTAGTCAACATGGTAGCGGATTTAGACAACTCGGGGGAACCCAAACCCTTCCAACATGACAAAGACATCACGAAAGCAGCAACACCTTTGTTAATCACAGTGCGCTTGAGGGTCATGTTAAGACATTCTACATGAATCAAGAGAGACACATAGTAAGGCAAGTGAGGCTATAGTCCCGCGGTTTCAAATTTGATGACGGAGGAAGAGTTATCATCGTTAACACCAAGAGTAGAAATAAAATCCTTCCTTTGTGAGAAACAACTCTGAAGAACTTCAAGTGCAGACATCGCATAAGGAGTGTGGCCCAAATCATTGACAACAAAATAGTTCTGGGTGGCCTGGGAATTAGGATTATGTCCCGAACACTTTAAGACTCCCTTAGGAATGCAAGGTACACTCTCAAGTTTATCTGTAGGATTTTCAATATGCAAAGGACTCTTCGTAGGAGGAGGTTCTTTCCTAAGGTTTGGTTGTGATGAACCATATTCCTTCGCACGAGTCACAACCTTAGTAGCACGCACCATGTTGATGCAACCATGACCACTACAAGCTTCCAACGGATCTTGATCTCCACCAAACTGATCATGGGTCCTTGAGTTCGTGTTTTGATTATGGTGTAAAGGGTTGGTCAGCACAGCTGGGCCCTATGCTATGAACCTCGAGGTGTGTTCCATACGAGGGCACAAGTGAGTGAGGTGGTCATCCTTACACAATTTCCAGGGAAACTTAACCTTAAATTTAGATTGCTTGTCCCCCCCATCATTGCAGGAATTCTTGTCATTAAGATTGGCATTTTCATTCCTATTCCCACCCTTACGATTGTTTTTACCATTTTTATTATTCCTTTCGGGTTGTTGGTTACCCTTCTGGTCCGACGATTGTACCGAAAGCACACTCACCGTTTGGGTGGGTTGAGACGAAGCCGTGGCTTGTCCCGAGGAAGATTAGTTGATATACAATTGACTCACCTATTGAACAACTAAATCCATAGGTTTGGTACTTGTACAACCAACAATGCCATCGGCATGTGGTCTAGGGTTGACCTTAGGTTCGAAACTAGAACACAGAGTGTTAGGAATAATCTCATATAATAATCTATATTGAGCATAAATCAAATCCAATTCCTACACCCTAAAAATGGCTTGTTCCTTGTTCTGAACTCTGGATGTAGAAACATCCTTCGCTATATAGGGAAGTAACGATTTAAGGAACCAGTCAAGGAGAAACTCAGGTGGTATGAAGGCTTCATCAATCTCTTTCGTCTACACCACTCTTGGATATGGTCTGAGATATGCATGGCTTTGAGTCTTGCCAAAATGTCGACAAGAGTTATATACCAACATCGTAACACACTGGTAGTTGGAAGTGATTAAGAAAATTCATAGCTAGGTCATCAAACAAAACGAATTCCCCGCTAGGTAACTCTATGTACCATTTTACTGTAGCCCTAGTGAGCGTGCATTGAAACAGCCTTAAACAGATCGAATCATCATGTAAGGAACTAGAAGAGCACCAAAGGTGAAATGTAGTAACATGTTCACTAGGATCTTCTCTTGGTTTTCCCTTGAATTTGGGAATGTCCAAGAGAATCTTATTAGGGACAGCTGACCAAGCCGAGTCATGAGAGACCAGATCATTTGTTAGTCTCGACAAGTCAGGAAAATTTAACGTTGTGAGGAAAGGGAGCCTAGGTTGAGCAGGTCGATGCCATGCTCCCTGATAGTTTTGGTTCACATAAGACTGATTTCTGTAACCACCATGGCAATGGCCATAGTGTCCTCCTCTCATTTGACCCGTGTAGGGTGACATGGAAGTACCATAGTGTGGATTACCTTGACTATGTGGAGCTACAAAGCCATAATTCAGGGAGTAAGAAGGTTGTTGATACCCGTACCCATAAGGTGAATAAATCTGTCCATACTACGGTCCATAATATTGTCCATGAGAGGTTCGATAATATGTCCCATGAGATTTCCCATGAGAAACTCCATAAGTAGGAATATGGGGAACTCCCTGTGATAGACCATAAGATGTTCTAGAAGTAGGAATATGACCTCTCGAAATAATAGGAGGTACTTGAATTTGAGAAATGACTACGTTAGTAGCAGTAGTATGAACATGACTAGTAGAAACATTCCAACCCGAAGGACCATGTGAATGAGGGGGAGGAACGTGGATGAGGGGGAGGAATAGCATTCGAAGAACTAGGAATAGAGAATGAAGGGACATGTGAAACTATGTAAGTGGTATTCCCTATAGTTACTCATCTTGGTTCTGGCATCCGAATAGGACTACTAACACTAGGTCTAGGATGAACATGTGATGTAGCCTCCACCGCTGGGATGGAGGGTGCAATGTGACTCGTGCTCCCAAATATCTCCGCATGGAAAGGAATGGGAATGCCCTCGGGCATAGTGCTAGGTTCAAATTTTGAATCATTATGTTGTGCCGGATCATGTGCAAGGATACCAAACATGCCATAACTAACATAACTAATACTCACAAGTTCATGATGAGTCTCATCGCCCAGCATCCAATACCGGTGACCTATGAATGAGGGATCATACCTAGTGTTAGTTTTTCAACATTAAGCTAGCATTATTAGGATCTTTAACTTAGAGAATAACAAGTACAAAAATCAAACATAAGAGACAATGAACACAATGTTTTTCATCAGGGAAACCATAAATGGAGAAAACCCCACAACTTCCTCAGAGATAGAATCAGCACCAAAATAATAAAATCCCAAAACAGTAAGTGATCTCCTGACAGCAGAAACCTTATTCTTATCTATCCCCAGTGTCTTCTCCTTCCTCAACTATGCGCTACACTTGAGTGTGTTTGTGATGTGTACTAAATAGAGAGTCCAACTCTCTATTTATACTAATCCTGGCATGACTAAAACCCTACTAGGGCCGACCTCTACTAGGAGATTCTAATAACCCTAGTGCCCCAGAACTGCGGGGACTTTAACCCTTAGACAATCGGAGGGTTACCCACAATGACTTGACATTACTTGTTTACATTATTGATCCTCCCGATCGAAAAATTGGGCATGACAACATGACTCAATCACATCATAGATACATCTCAAAATAAACATCGGGTTACAATACATAAGATACATAGATGAATACATTTCAAAGTTACAAATACATCAACACTCCCTCTTAACTAGGAAGGTATTCTTTCAACACAATTTTCAGCACTGGTCTTCTTCTCTGGATCATCTTGTCATATGCATATTATATTCTTCTTAGTCTTCAAGTCATCTTCATCTTCAAGTCATCTTCATCTTCAAGTCATCTTCATCTTTGGATATGGATCATCCCTCGATCTTGATCATCACTACTGGATCATCATCACTGGATCTGGATCATCACTGGGAGCTATCTCATGATTCTTATTATCATGGGAAGTTCTACAGAGCCAACCCTTTTTCATGTTGGTTGTAGGCCTAGCCTCCATGTAGGTCTTCTTTAGCACTTATATCTGACCTGCTCATCATAATGGCATGCCCAACACTCACATCTAATCATGAGGGAACACATCCCAACAATCACATCAGAAAGGCATAGCACTCACATCCGATCATGAGGGAACACATCCCAACAACCCTATCGAAAAGGCTCAGCACTTATATCCACCCATGAGGGAACACATCCCAACAACAATGATGGAAGGGCTCTGCACTTACATCCACCCATGATAAAACACATCCCAACAACAATGATGGAAGGGCTCTGCACTTACATCCACCCATGAGGGAACACATCCCAACAACAATGATGGAAGGGATCTGCACTTACATCCACCCATGAGGGAACACATCCCAACAACAATGATGGAAGGGCTTGCACTCATATCTGATCATGAGGGAACACATCCTAACAGTCATATCAGAATGGCCCCCAATCCTAGACTGAGCTGCCTGGTAACTGTCCAGGTGCCTCCATTCTCCTAAAGAATGGTAGTTTCCCTTACATCCGACCTGCTCGTCAGAATGGCCAGCATTCACATCTGACATGGTAGGAACCCAATCCTTTAGCCATGACAGAATGGTTCAACCCTTACATCTGATCAAGTGGGAACACATCTCTCTGTCACATCAGAATGGCTTCTCAGTCCTAAACTGAGTTCTCCCGGTAACTGACCAAGTGCCTCCATTCCCAAAATGGCAGTTTCCCTTACATCTATTCTACTCGACAGAATGGCCAACACTCATATCTAGCATGGAAGGAACCAATCCTCTCACAATGATAGAATGGCTCAGCCCTTAAATATGACCATGGAAGGAACCAATCCTCTCACCATGTCAGAATGGCTATGGGTCTCATCACTTTCCCTTGGTGGAAACCTCAATCTAGAGAACACCAAGCTTATCCCTGAAGTACTCGAACTTCAGCCTAGCTTATGGCTTCATCAATACATTAGCTATCTGTTCCTCCGTCGCAACATACTGGAGCTTCACTACTCCCCTCTACACCATATCCTTGATATAGTGATACTTGATCTCAATATGCTTCGACTTGTCATGGAACACTAGATTCTATGACAACTTCATGCAACTTTGGTTGTCACAATGTATAGAAGTAGCATCCAACTGGTGATCAAATAAATCATGCAGTAGCTTCCTTAGCGATACTATCTCACAACTAGATAAAAAAGTTGCGACATACTCTGCTTCAGCTTTACTTAGTTCGACATAGGATTGCTTCCTGCTAAACCAAGAGATCACACCTGATCCCATACTGAAGCAACACCCTGAAGTGCTCTTCCTATTGATGGCACTGCCTACCCAATCCGAATCAACATAACCCTCCAGGTTAATCTTCTGATTCGCATCGTACTTAAGCCCATAATCAA
Organism: Pseudotsuga menziesii; assembly: GCA_001517045.1. Lineage (NCBI taxonomy): Eukaryota > Viridiplantae > Streptophyta > Pinopsida > Pinales > Pinaceae > Pseudotsuga > Pseudotsuga menziesii. Next base: position 61,118 of record LPNX010111008.1, on the reverse strand, counting down.
CTGTACCCTTCAGGTACCTCAGAATATGCTTTGCATCAATCAAGTGAACATGTCTCGGATCTGTCAAGAACTAACTCAAGGTTTTCATAGCAAAGCAAATATCTGGTCTCGTGTTTGTCAGGTACATTAAGGACCCAATCATCTGATGATACATCATAGCATCAATTGACTCTGATGAAGCATTGTTCAATAGCTTCAGGTTCAATTCCATAGGTGTGGCCATAGCCTTGCAGTCCATCATCCCAAACCTTTTCAGGATCTCTACTGCATACTTCCCTTGTCCAAGTAATATTCCATCTATACTCTGTGACACCTCCATACCTAGGAAATAATGCATCATCCCCAAGTCCTTCATTTTGAACTTGGCAGCAAGCTTTCTCTTCGTATCAGCAATCAACCTATCCATACCTACCACAAATAGATCATCTACATATAGTAGAAGCATCACTGGGTTTCCATCTTCAACCTTGTAGTAAAGGTTGAAATCTGCTTTACTCTTGGTAAAGCCCAAACTAGATAGAAAGATGTCAATTCTTCCATACCAGGTCCTGGGTGCCTATTTTAAACCGTACAGGGATTTCTTCAATCTACACATGTGAGACTCCCTGTCATGAGTCTCAAAGCTGAGTGGCTTCTCTACATACACTTCCTCATCCACTACACCATTCAAGAAAGCAGTCTTGACATCCATCTGGTGTATCTTCCATTTCATCACTATAGCTAGAGAAAGTACCGATCTGATGGAAGTGTATATGGCTACAGGAGCAAAGGTTTCTTCATAATCTATTCCTTCTTTATAAGAGAAACCATGAGCCACAAATCTTGCCTTATATTTTTCAATGCTACCATCTACAACATGTTTGATCTTGTAGATAAATTTGGAAGTTACAATTGACTTCCCTTCTGGTCTTGGAACAATATACCAAACATCATTCTTCATGATTGATTGATACTCTTTTATCATAGCATCCTTCCATAACTGGAAGGTTCTTTATCTATGAAATCACATAGTAAATATACATACCCGGAGCAGGATCTAGTCCTCTTTCTTTCTTTGTGATTCTCTTCTGGAGCTCCATATCTTTCCACACCTTGGATAATTTCATGTACCCAAGAAGGTTTCCTCTTATGAGGATTCTTCCCCAGAGGTGGATCCACAGGTGTTTGTGGTTCTTCAAAATATCGCTCTTCTTCTTGAGTCTCTTCATTCATGGTTGTATCATGAATTCTGGGTGCTTCTGCTTCTTCAGGTTCTTCAACAGTTCTTGTTCTGGATTTGTTGTAAGCTATTTCTTCATCAAATGTCACATCCCTGATGATGTCAATCTTCTTGTATCCTAGGAAATATATTATGTAAGCCTTCGAGCTTTCACATAGTATCCCACAAATATACCCTTCTTTCCTAAAGGATCTAATTTTGTCTCTTCTCTTTTGGAATGTGTATGTATACAAGATAGCCGAATATTCTAAGATGGATGAATTCTGGTTTCTTACCAGAGAAGACTTCTTCAGGAGTCTTGTTCTCAAGTACTCTATGTGGAGTATGGTTCTATACATACACCACTGTTTTGGCAGCTTCATCTCAAAGATGCATAGGAAGATCTTGATCATGAAGCATAGCTCTTGCAACTTCCATGATAGTTCTATTCTTCTGTTCTGCAATCCCATTCTATTGTGGATTATAAGGAGTGGAAAACTCCCTCTTAATACCTAATTCTTTGCATAGTTCTTTGAATTCATTTGAAGTGAATTATCCACCATTATCTGATCAAATGGTCTTAATATTCTTTTCAGTGTGGTTCTTGATCAAGGCTTTGAATTCCTTGAATTTGTTGAATACTTCATCTTTGTTCTTCATGAAGTAAACCCATGTCTTCCTAGAAAAATCATCAATAAAAGAAACATAATATGCATACCCGCTTAGTGAGTTTGATGACATAGGACCGCATACATCGGAGTGGATGATTTCTAGGATTCCTTTGGCTTTGCTTTCGCTGCTAGGAAATGTCTTCTTTGTATTATTTCCTTTCGCGCATCCTTTATAGACCCCATCATGTTTTGCTTGGAATTCTGGAAGACCTTCAACAGCTTTGCTTGCAATTGGTTGTGCTATGTAATGCACATGTGTAAGCCTTCTATTCCAAAGTTCACTTGGCTCTACCATGTCATGGACCAATGCTTGTTCTGGATGGCCCTTTAATTTGTACAATCCTCCTTTTTTTTCTCCAATCACCACCGCATCATCGATAGTCTTTCCTTTTGGCCACATAATGACTTGACCATCTATGAATGCAACTCTCATTCCTTTTTCATATAGTGCTGATATGGAGAGAAGTTTTTTCTTGAGTCCTGGCACAAACAATACTTACTTCATTGTTATAGACTTTCCAGAGTCTATCTTATAGGAAGATTCCCCACTACCTTTTATTGGATATTGGTAGTCATCTCCTAGTTTTACCTTTTGAGGTGATTCGTGTTCTGAGAGTTTCACAAAGGATTCCTTGAATCCAGTCATATGTTTGGAAGCCCCACTGTCTATAAGCCAATAATCACTTCCATGAGTAATGTTTCCCGTAAGAGTGGAAATCAAAACATATTCATCTTCACTAGAAGAACTTTCACTTTCATATCTAGTTCTTTTCTTAGATGGTTCATCATCCTCTGCAGCATGAGCATGATGTCTTATTTTGTTCCCCTTCTTCTTATGAGAGTGAACCTTGTTCTTAGGACAATATTTTGCAAAGTGTCCTCTTTCATCACATGTATGACATCTCATTTTATATAGGTCCCTTCTACTGTTATCTCTATGCTGAGGATCCTTACCTTTGGAGTAATGAGATATTTTTCTACCTTTCTTGGAGTGAACTGTGAGAGCTTGATCTTCACTTCCCATATTCTCTTCTTGAGCTGCTATCCGAGCTTCTTATTGAGAACATTCTTCCCATAGTCTGCTGAAATTGACTAACTTCTTTCTAGCACAGATCCCTTGAATGAAAGAGTCCCATGTCCTAGGGAGACCATTCAAGGTGGTCATCACAATTTCTGCATTCTCCACTTCTTCGTCTACTACTTCCAATTGTTCCTTGATCTGAGAAACCCTTGTGAAGTAAGACTGGATGGTCTCTGCATTTTGAATCTTCACATTCTTCAGTTGATTCCTCAAAGTCATCTTCTGATTTATGTTCTTCCCTTAAAACAATTTGGTTAGGGCATCAAACATAGCTTTAGGTGTCTTGAGAGAGGACACCTATGGGATAAGGTAATCCTTGATAGAATCAGTCATGATCCTCTTTTCCATAACCAACTTATTCTTATGTAAGTCCTTTGCCTCATCTCCCTCTAGAACTGGAACCTCCTCATTGATATAGGAGTCCAACTCATTTTCTTCTAGGACCAAGGAGATCCTATACTTCCAGGCTTGGAAGTTATCATCTCCCTCAATATTTTCATCAAGCTTATTATGATGAGACATATTAAACTGAGAACCTCAAATGGAAATACAAAATATTTAGATCTTACCAGGTCAAGATGTTAGATTTGGATTTGGAGCTGAAATCCCGCAGTACCAGATCAGGAGCAAATTAGGGTTCTGCTTTTTCGGAGATCTGTCCACCCAAATGCCTTGAAATTTATCCCTAACTTCAATTTTGGGGAGGAGATCAATCCAAGCCTGGTCTCACTGAAAAATTCCTCTTCTATGAAAAGCCCTAATTTTTGGTAGCAGTGTCAGGTCCAAAACTAAAAAACCTTAGAATTGGATTCTGCTTCGATAGAAAGATGTGCCCTAGGGAGGAGAGTTAGTCCACCCTACTTTTGCTGAAAATATGTGGAGAGAGATCCACAAAATAGGAATTCCTAGTTTCCGTAGCTGCACAGTGTCTTCTTCTCAAGTCATCTCTGATACCATGTTAGTTTTTCAACATTAAGCTAGCATTATTAGGATCTTTAACTGAGAGAATAACAAGTACAGCAATCAAACACAAGAGACAATAAAAACAGTGTTTTTCATCAGGGAAACCATAAATGGAGAAAACCCCACAACTTCCTCAGAGATAGAATCAACACCAAAATAGTAAAATCCCAAAAGAGTAAGTGATATCCCAACAGCAGAAACCTTCTTCTGATCTAGCCCCAGTGTCTTCTCCTTCCTCAACTATGCGCTACACTTGAGTGTGTTTGTGATGTGTACTAAATAGAGAGTCCATCTCTCTATTTATACTAATCCCAGCATGACTAAAACCCTACTAGGGATGACCTGTACTAGGAGAGTCTAATAACCCTAGTGCCCCGGAACTGTGGGGACTTTAACCCTTAGACAATTGGAGGGTTACCCACAATGAATTGACATGACTTGTTTACATTATTGATCCTCCTGATCAAAACATTGGGCATGACAACATGACTCAATTACATCATAGATAAATCCTAGAATAAACATCGGGTTACAATACATAAGATACATAAATGAATACATTCTGAAGTTACAAATACATCAACACCTAGAGTGTGTAGGTATGTCATGTGAAGGATTGTACCTAGAGTGTGTAGGTATATCAAGTGAAGGATCATATACAGGAGTAGGATCTTCTTCCCCAACCTCATGAGGTGGAGAAGACAACTCAAGAATTTAATCTTCATGAACTCCCATCGTGTGTGAATCAATGTGAGAAGTAGTCCACCTGGACTGTCTCTTTCTCTCTCCCAAAGGAGGAGGAGATGTAGAAGCCATAATTCTTGCTAAACAACGAGAACGGTGAAGTGCCGCACCCGAATCCACAATGACTCAAAAAATGAAAAAGACTCTTGTAATTACACAAACCCTAAGCAAGCTAGCATGCATAGATCATACCCCTATATAATCTAAATCCAATCACAAGCAAACAAGGGTAGGATATGTGAGCTCCCGAATGAAGCAGATATGTCATGCATAGGAGAGGCTTGAGACGCCTATACACAATAAGCGGAGGTTCGTAACCAATTATTGTGGCCCTCAGCTTCAATGCATATAGCGACTATGTTGTCTGATCCCAACCTGACCGGGACACCTGCAGAATAACCCCTACAAAGTACCCCCTCGATAACCTAGGTAAGGCCACTAAGGTCACCTCAATATAATCAATGCTCAGGAGGACAATCGCAGGTGGGATTGACCATATGGGCAGGGTAGCAAAGCCCGAAACTCTCGAAAGAGCCCCCAAATATGAATACAATCCTGGAAATATCTCCGGTGCTACTCAGTTATGACTAGGGGTCATCCCAATCAATAACCGATCACACTGCCTCGTGCTTAACTCCCTTGTAAGAGGAGTATCCTAAGAAACACTAATTATACCAAGGAATTTCACACTCTCACCTGGATAGACACATACATGTTGTTGTTTAGTGGTCTTGGAGAATTTACTTACAATGAACTATTCCAAGACCCTAAAACCTAATCTTGTTGGTGTACCCTATAAAAGAAAATAGTGTAATCCATTTTAATTAAGCATTGATTTTACTTGGCTTATTACTCAAAAAGGTAGATGATCATGCAACCAATGGTTTTATGACGCAACATGAAGTAAAATTCACACCTAACAATCAATGAAAATGTATTGTGTTGAATGAAAAATAGGGCATGCTACTACGTGAAATGCAAAATTTTCTTCAAATGATAAATGCAATCATTCCTATATGAAATCCTGATTAATACTTCTCTAAGCAAACCTAGTGCAAGTACCATGGAAAATGCAAAGTGCAATGATGCATAATGATGCAAAGAAGCAAATATTTTTGAATTTTTTGAATAAAAATGAGATAATAAAGCAAAAGAATGACTCTACCACCCCCAAAATCTGCAAGAACTATCAAACATCACCCAAGCAAAGCACTAAGGTAAAAGAGACCTAATGCACTAATACCAAAATAAAAATAAAAATGCAATGACAAGAACATTATTAAAAAAAAACAAATTTACCCTAAAAGGTGTCTCTGTTCAGAAATAGTGGTGTATACAGACTCTAGAAGCATGTAAGGAGACTCAGCAATCATCAAAACTCACCCAGCAACACTCAATCTTCCTCTAAAAGGAAAAACTCAGGGCATTCATGACTGTGTGCAGAAAACCTGCGTATATACACGGATATCTCAGTCAAAACCATGTGTACACATGACTGTGAGGAAAAAACTCATGTACATTAAGAAAAAGAGATAAAAATTAAGGAAACCAGATAAGCTAAGACAAAATTGACTCCTATCAGACACTACCAGGAAAACATGCCCCCATACCCGACTCAGAAACAGAGAAATCAGAGCAATTCAAGAACATTGAATGCCGATAAAAACTCCCAAAGGAAAAATGACTAGGAACTCCCCAGCAGAGTCACCAATTCTGTTATGGAGAGAAATTCCTATGTCTTAGGGTACCACAACAGATATATTAACTCCAGAAATCAATCCTTTCCTATACGTAAGAGAAATCAAACATCTAACACTAAAGGATCTCGATTCATACCTTATTCTAGACAGTTGATGTAGATCCCCATTGAGCTTTTCCACTCCTGCTTGTATTGGCAATTTTCTTCCTCAACATTCAAAAAACAATAAAATCATGCTATATATAATTGTGTTAGACATATTCTAGCATATATAATCAATAACATATAAGCATTTATAAGAATCCATGGATCAAATATTCATTTAAATACACATTATTGGACAGGAAAAGATATTTCTATTGATATAAAATAGAGATTACAATAGTGATAACCTCTGCAGCACGTCGACGAATCAGAGAAACTAAGTCCCCCACTTGGGCCTCCACCACTTCAATCCTCCATCTCTCAATAGCAAGCTCACAAGAAAAAGGCAAGCTTGGGAAGAACACAAAGTGCTCCAAGGGACAAAGGGATGCAGACTCAAGAACTACCTCTAAGACAACATCGTGGATATGTTGTAGCACATTATGAATCACCAGATAAACATCCACAAAACTGAAGGTGTGACTAAAACATATTGCAAATCCTCCCATATTGTGATCTCTCTTCTAAGATCGGCCGATACATACTGTAGAAGGAGCAAGTCGACATAAGTCGACTTGAACGAAGACCGACTTAGTCGATCAGCCGACTAAGTCGAGAGACCGACTACGTCGGTCGGCTGAGTAAACACAGTGGTTAGTCTGTTAACTAATAGTCGTGTCGGTTCGGTGAACCGACAGGTAGTTATGATTGTAACTGTTTGTAACCTGTATATTAGGCTGTTGAGCCACACAAGAACGAAGTTCAGTTCTTGGCTTTGTATGATCTCTTGAGAATAATATAATCTGTCTATCCAATCTGTTCTTGTCTCTTGCATCTGTGTATATTATGTATATTTCTATATGTATTATTGGTAACCTTATGTGATCTGTGAGATTACAACATTGGTTCCGTTACCGGTAGTACATAACTGGAATATATGCTCACATATGATACCAGAGCAAGAGATCAAGGACTGGTGGGAGCGAAAAATTGCTAACTATCTACAAAATTACGCAAGAAGGAACAGATTGACATTCGCAGAAGCAAAAGCCAGATTTTTCACTGAGACTCACGAAAAGTTTGTCGAATCCGTGCCCCATCTACTAAAGCAGCTTTTGGATGAGAAAACCGGACAAGACTAAAGAAGAACAGTTACTCCAGAAACTGATCCGAGGAGGACGTACGAATCTCTCGGAGTGGTTCGAAAAGATAGCCGACGACTTCTGTGAGGAACAGGCAGTCGAAGACAGGACTTCGGTGGAAACCGTCCGACAGAAATTTTTCACAGAATTTACTGATCAATTCTTGTGTTCCTTGTTGGCTTTACTGTTCAAGTTTTTAATAGAGAAAGGAGCAGGGCACATTGTTGAACCTTGACCTCTATTACGTGAACCACCCTCCAACACTAACTGGGCGGAGAAGCAGAAGCAGTGGGAAAAATTCATTGCTGAAAGGGAGTGGGAATACTTCCTGAGTAAGTAGACACCATCTGAGCTTTCTAAAAAGAGTCGGGTAGGCCATGGGGGGGTAGCTGGTCGTGTTTCGGACATCGAGCATAGTGGATCCTAGTCGACCAGAGTCATAGTCACCAGTAATGCATAATCGACCGAAGAAGAACTGAAGGCATAGTATTGTACTATAGTATGTCGGACATTAAGAGAATCGAAAGGGATGAAAGACAGAAGAAAAGGGAAGCTAGACGAGAACGAGCTGCAGAGCTGCAGCAAAACCCTAGGGAGACCGACCATGGTGAAGCACTGCCAAAGTCGGGTCATGACCGATGCAGAGAAGGCGGAGAAGAAGAGGCGTCCCCTGAAGATGATGAAATGTGGATAGAGCAGCCAGAAGCTCTCCAACTATTTTTTCCCGATGAAGGAGTAACCCTTTCCACAGTAGGTCTGCGTACCAGAATACAAACTATTATTGAAGATGACCTTCGACTAAGAGCTGGCGACATTACACTCTGGAGCCAACTAGGCGATGAACCATACCCGGGTCAACATCTCATCATACGTCGACCGATCGAAGGTAACTGGGTGACATTTCAAACGGCACCTTCCTTTCGAAGTATCCACTTGCTCCTGCCGACACATGAAGGAGCACCCCCTCTGCCACACACAACTTCAGAAGATACACATGAGTCAGACCTGAGCACACAAAGTGACAGTGGGTCATTAAGAAGACAAATTATCAACAATCCGCTCTTCGACGAGAAAGAGTCGACAACCGACGGAAGCACAAGTTCCGTCGACCAAAACCCCATCGTCACCCCGACAGATTCGGCTGACTCAACAACCCCACCCCTTACAACACCACCTCCTCCACCTCCTCCTCCGACATCATCAGAGAGTAGTGACAGTGACTCCGACATGGGTCACGGATCTGCTCAGATTCCCCTTTATGAGGGTGACAAAGACCCCAGACGACACTGGTTTGTCTGCGAGTCGATATGGGAGGATAACAAAGTAACAGAAGAAGACCGACAGATAGCCCAGTTCGTAGGAGCCCTTCAGAAAAGAGCTCTCACATGGTATATGACATTTACCGAAAGGAAACCTAGAGCAACAAAATCAGAGATAAAGGCGCAATTCCTATCATTTTTCAAGACTCCAGACGCTAAACACCTGGCAGCCAAGAAGCTGAAGACGACCCAACAGAAGCCAGGAGAAATAGTCCACGATTATGATAAACGATGGAAGGATCTATTGAGTCAGTTGGACTATGTCATTGATGAACAATTACTCATTCAATGGTTCCTTGCAGGACTTTCATAGAAAATTCGCCGACACATCAGTCTGGAAACCTTCAAGTCATACGAAGATGCGTTGACAAAAGCATTGCAGGTCGAGATGGATGAAGACATACCTGCCTGCCCGACTGACCACCGCTTGGAAGAACAACTAGAAAATATGCAGAAGTCCCTAAAAGAGCTCACACTTAAGAACCAAGACATCTGGTGTACTAACTGTTCAACAGCCGGACATACAAAAGATAACTGTCGGCAGCAATTCAGTCGACAAGACGTCTGTTTCGTACAGGCAAAGGCGTTTTGCGACATCTGCCAGGAATGAGGAGACCATTCCACCGCCGACTGTCCTTACAATATGAAGAATGGAAAAGCTTCCTGGTGTGCTATATGCGAAACAGCAAATCACAACACGGCCGACTGCCATCTTAACCTCAAAAATAGACAAAACTACCAGGCTGTCTACCAGACTAACGCTGTCGCACATAACACAGAGCAGAACAATAATAATAACCAAAATGGGCAACGAAATGATGGCCGACGCTACAATAGACGACCAGGGTTTGGAAGAATAGGTCGATTCGTTGGGA
>LPNX010111008.1:38355-49849 GCA_001517045.1 Pseudotsuga menziesii | reverse complement strand
AGATTGGTGATTATTGGAATGAGCAACAAACTGCTGAAATAGTAACTTTACTTAGAGAATTCCAAGATGTCTTTGCAAGGGATTACAAAGATTTGAAAGGATTAGTTTAAGAAATGGGAGAGATGAAAATCGACACTAAACCTGATGTCCGACCAGTTAAGAAACGACCCTATAAACTAGCTCATAAATATAAGGAAATAGTTAAAAAGGAGATAGACAACATGTTAGCCGCAGGTATAATATACCCCATCGACCAGTCGGAATGGGCAAGTCCCATGGTAGTCTAGCCTAAGAAACACGACCCAACCAGACTGAGAATCTGTGTCAACTTTAGGGAACTTAATAAAGTCACACTGACAGATCCCTTTCCCACACCTTATGCTGATGAAATCTTGAATGAAGTGGCAGGCCATGAATGCTACTCATTTACAGATGGATTTTCAGGATACAATCAAGTGCCTATCGCAAAGGAAGATCAGAAGAAAACCACCTTTGTCTGTGAATTTGGCTCTTTTGCTTATAGGGTTATGCCGTTTGGCCTAAAGAATGCACATGCAGTCTTTTCCAGAATAGTTGTAAAAACCTTCCAAGAGTACATCTATAAAACTATGGCAGTCTACTTCGACGACTGGACCATATATTCCACCCTAAAAGATCACTGCACATGGCTCCGACTTATGCTGGAAAGATGTCGGCAGATTCAACTTTCCCTCAACATTAATAAATGCATCTTTATGACCCCCATAGGGATACTACTAGGGCATGTTGTTTGTAAAGATGGTATTAAGGTTGACTTTGCCAAAATTAAAATCATCCTTGACTTGAAGCCTCCAATAAACCCTAAACAGGTTCGGGTGTTATTAGGACATACAGGGTACTATAGGAAGTTTATCCGACATTACTCAGAAATGACCTACCCCCTAGAAGAACTACTCAAGGATGATATAGAGTTTAAATGGACGGAGGAATGCCAAATCTCCTTCGACAAACTAAAGAGAAAACTGGTCGAAGCCCCCATACTTAAATTTCCAAATTGGTCGATCAAATTCCATGTGCATATCGATGCATCAGGAATAGCAATTGGAGCTATCCTGACTCAACCAGGAGATGATGGAATGGACTACCCTATAGTTTACAGCAGTCGGAAACTAAATAAGGCTGAAAGGAACTATTCGACCACCGAACGGGAAGCCCTAGGAATGGTCTTTGCACTTCAGAAATATCGACACTACCTATTAGCTAACCCCTTCATATTTTACACCGACCATCAAGCTTTGAAGTACCTCGTAAACAAACCCCTTCACCATGGTAGAATCTGTCGATGGCTCTTATTGTTCCAAGAATTCGAATTTGAAGTAGTTGTCCGACCAGGGAAACTAAACGTCGAACCCGACCACCTATCCCGAATCGACACAGGAGAGGACCCGACTGGAATCGATGATGACCTGCCAGATGCACATCTATTTCGTATCGAAGCAGTACCAGAAGAACTGGAGGAAATTGCTCAGTTCCTAGAAACAGGTCAGGCACCAGACGGTCTGAACACTAAAAAGAAGCAAATCCTAGCTATGAAGGCTGCCCCCTACAGCCTCATCAACGGATTTCTATACAAAATGGGGTTAGACAATGTTCTTAGAAGATGTGTACTTGCCCATGAATGAGAGAAAATCATGCACGAAGCACACTACGGACCAGCAGGAGGACACTTTCAGGCCGACACCACTGCTAAGAAAATTCAACAGTCTGGATTATGGTGGCCGATGCTTCATAAGGATTGTAAAACCTTTGTTAGTCGATGTGACAGATGCCAATGACTTGGTCGACCACTGCTGAGTACAGAAATGCCCCTGATCTCTATCAACCCTAGTCTTACATTTGAAATCTGGGCTATAGACTTCATCAGACCATTCCCTGTCCCAGCCCGACGGTCAGGTGCAAGGTATATCATCACTGCAGTCGAATATGTTACTAAATGGGCAGAAGCTGAACCTGTCGACACATGTTCAAGTGAAGTAGCTGCAAAGTTCATTTATGAAAATATTATTACTCGATTTGGATGTCCACTCACCTTGATCAGCGACCAAGGATCACACTTTGTTAACAAAACTATCAAAAATCTAACCGACAAGTTTCACATCGACCACCAGCGTAGTACAGCATACCATCCCCAGTCGAATGGTGCCATTGAAGCTTTCAACAAAACATTGACAAAAGGACTGACTAAAATATGCAGTGCTGACAAAGATGACTGGGATGAGAAGATTCCTGCAGTTTTATGGGCATACAGGACAGCCTACAAACGGTCGACTGATCAAACCCCATTTCGACTGGTATATGGACAAGAAGCAGTCGTACCTCTGCACTTCAGACAACATGCACCTATCATTGCACAGATACTACATGTCAACATCGAACAGGCCAGGAAAGATCGGCTACTTCAACTTAATAAATTGGAAGAACGTAGACTTATGGCCATCCAGCACCAAGAAATACAAAAACAACAGCAGAAAGCTTGGCACGACCATAATATCAGAAACAAAAATCTGTCAGTCGGTGACCTTGCCCTACTGTATAACAGTCGAGTCAAAGGAAAGCCTAAGAAACTTCACACAGGATGGATGGGCCCGTACATGGTCGAAGAAATACATCCCAATGGGTCGATCCGACTAAAAACATTGCAGGGCCTGGTATTTCGGAAGCTTGTTAATGGAGCCCGACTTAAACGATACAAAAATTGAAAAAAAAAAAATAAAAAATCATATAACGGTCTTAACTGACACCAAAAACCTATAAAAAGATACAAAATTCCAAAAATCAAAAACCGTACACTCAGAAACCACCATCATGACAGCCACTCACCCCTTCGACAACCAACCACATTTCCATCGACCATATTCATCGACCGACCATGTCGCCCGTTCTCACCACCGACACCGTCCGCCGACCTGGAGCGTCCCATCCCACATTAATGGCCTCGAGCCCCGCCCCAAATTCACGAAATCGCACTCGAGTGTTGTAGTTGGACTGTCAAGTCCGCCATTAATTCACCCAGTTCGACACTCCACCCCACCCGCGCTTATAAATAATGGACATTCCACAGTTCATTCACCACACCACGTACCTACAGAGCATTCGAACTCCCAGTCGACTGAAATTTGTGACCCTTGTAAGAATTTCGACCAGTCTGTTCAGTCAGAAACCATGGCACCCAAACGCACCAGAGCTGCGGCTAAGGCCCAAGAACTTCAGGCAGCAGACTCACCCTTACTCCAGCGACTAAAACGAATCAAAACTGCGAAAGTCCAGGAGGGTCCGTTTCAAAAGCTATGGACGGATATTCAAGAATGGGCATTTGAAGACCGACGACTCACCCAGGAGGCTGAGAAAGTTAGGCATAGCACCATATATGCTTATGCCAACGCACCTCTCATGGCCAGCTTCACTGGTACGAAGGAAGCCGCGGTCAAATTCATTATCAGTCGTTACCACAACGGTCGCTTTTACTTTGACCGACTGGTTGACATCAATGGCGATGTCATCTCCCGACTTACTGGTTTGTCAAACCAGGGTGACCTGGTCCCCATTGGGATCAAGGAAGGGCTAGTCGAACACTTTACAGGTTCGGCGTCGGGTAAAAACTCCAAGGGTCTGATGATCATCCAGATCGAGGCACGAACACCACAGATCGTGGCGAAAATCATCGCCATTACTCTCACCTTAGCTAGTCGCAGCAGTGACCTCAAATTGGAAATGCTGGACGCCGTCCACAAAATTACAACCGACGGACGAATCTTCACATGGGCCGACTACCTCGCAGACTTGGTCAAAACCATATGCGAGCGCTGCCAGGAAACAGGAGGTATTATCAAATTCCCCTCCTTAATCATTTGGATTGCTATGTACTATATATGCCCGGAAGGCAGTCCCGTCTTCCGAGAGCCGACTAAATTCGAGATGCACAGGTTCAAACCCTTTTCCCAAAAAGGAACCGTGCATGAACTAAACCAAGGCAAGGTATTTCTGGAAAACTGGTTCCAGCAGCTTAAGCTGCGAACGACAAGGTGGAGAGTGCCCCAGAACATCCGACGACACCTCCCAGCCGACTCACACATCCAGCTGGAGCTCAACCATACATCAGTATGGTCCTAAAACACTCAGGATTCAAATTCCAGGGACCTCGACTACTATCCCACGGTCAATCAGATCTTTCGGGAGCTGTCTAGACAAGCCAAAACCAAAATTCCAGTCCCGGAGGCTGCAAAACAGGTCGACTTCTCTATAGTCGAACCTCTGACCGACCAGGAGAAGGAGGAAGATTAATAGCTGCACTTGTATATTAGCACCTTTGTGACGTAGGATACTCCGACCGGCACTCCTAGTCGGGTGCACATAACAGTGAAGCATCCGACTGCCCCAGTAGTGGACCCCCCGACAGAACAACATCAGACACCACCACCAGCACAACAACCAGTACAACAAACAAATTCTCCGGCTACTCAAACCGTCGACCTAGCTCAGACCCCGACAGGGGAAGTCGAGGAAGACAACCCTGAATATGCTGTGTCTCGGAGCATTCTCAAGAAACTGGCGCAGGAGATCACCATTGCCAGAAGGAACATCAAACTGCAGAAACGTCAGCAAGGCAAAGGTAAGCGTAATCTTGTCCTTGCTGACTCCACCGACGACGACAACGAACTGGCAGCATCAGCACTCGATATTATCGAGGATGCTCGAGCAAATAAGGTAACTGTTGAAACCCAGTTTCAAAGTTTTGTTGAAGCAGGAGCACCGAAAGGTCGGCCAAAGAATGCCAAAACAACACCACTGTCTGACGATGTGGTCGACCTGGTGACGAATCCTCCCCCTCCATCTCCGACTAAAATAGTCGAGGAGCAAGCACCAGTGCAGCAGGCCGCCATTTCCCCAGAAGTCTTTGAAAGAGTGATCCCTGAAGCACTCAGGGCCAGGGCCAGCATGTACGCTGAACTCAAAGCCTTCTTTCAAATGCTACCTGCAATATTCTAGTCAGCCCAAACAATAAAGACAACAACACCCCTGAAATCCAGTAGCAAGATATACGCCCAGCAAACAACAGTATTTACAAGGACCCCTGACAGTGGCGATGTATCAGGCATTGAACAGACCTTCACTGACTACCGACCGGAAGAAGACATTATGTCTTCCGACCAAAGTTCCCCCCACCATTCTCCATCACCACCAGGATCAGGAAACCCCCCCTCCCCACCCCCACCACCCTCATCTCCCCCACCTCCACCACCGCTTGATTCACAGCCGAGACCATCATCATCATCACAGCCGGAGGTGGACATACCACCTCCCCAAACAAAAAAACCCCCGACCACTGAACCTACCCCTCCGACATAAACCCCTCCGGCCTCTGATCCACCTTCCACTTCTGCAGGTCCTCCCGACAAAACAACAGAGCCAGCAAAGGAGACAACAGAACCTCTTCCTAGACTCGCTCAGCTAAAGATTAGCTTACGGGATGTAAGCTCATTGACTGACTCAGAGGTCGGCCACTTACTCAACACCCTAGCAAAAGAGTCAAAGAGGAGGACGACCCGACTAAGGAAACAGCTCAAGGATAAGGAGACAGAAGAAGTTGAGTTCCTTGACAAATGCAGGTCTCTTGTACAGACTATTACCCCCGGGCCTGTCGAAGTTGCTACCGACCGACCACTGGAAAGAGCATATCAGCTGTTTGAAGGTTTGGTTTCGACCATACAGACCCACCTCCAAGAGACTAAGGCCGGGCAAAAAGAAGAAACTGCCCGACTGCTCCTCACTCAGCACACAGCATTCTCGGAGGCTCACAAACTTCTACAAGACCACATGGAGGAATCTATTGTAACTGAGGAAGTACTCCGAGATTGGCCTACTCATTATGGACAGGTCTATACTTAGACGAGGCAGACAAGACAAGGCATTCAGGCCTTGGAAAGAAGGAAGTCGACTGAGACCGAACTGAGGCAGACTATCGAAGAACAAATAGTGCTGGAAACCACTAAGCTGTAGAAGTTGGAACGTGAGGCACACCAGTGGGTTCAGCAAGCCCTTCCCAACTTGGAGAAAGTTGACAACATCTATCCGTAGATGAAGAGACTCCTTGATACTGCGGAAGAACACAATCAGCTGCTGGGCCCCACCATGGAAAATATTGCAGAAATGACAATGGCAGAGAAGATGTCGGCACTCTCAAATCTTACTACTCTGACCATCGACATTCAGAAAGCTTTGCAGACATGGACAGACTTTCAACATCAGCTTGCCATCACAGCACCAGCAATAGTCGAAGTCTGTGTATAGAAAAGACCAACTATTCGCTTGCACAGCCCACCTCAGTAGCAGTCTCCTTTTGCAAATCTATTTTTTGTACTTCTAAGTCTATTCTTTTTACCTCCCTCTTTCTTCGGGACGAAGAAATGTTTTGTTTGTGGGGGAGATGTAGAAGGAGAAATTCGACATAAGTCGACTTGAACGAAGACTGACTTAGTCGATCAGCCGACTAAGTCGAGAGACTGACTACGTCGGTCGGCTGAGTAAACACAGTGGTTAGTCTGTTAACAAATAGTCGTGTCGGTTCGGTGAACCGACAGGTAGTTATGATTGTAACTGTTTGTAACCTGTATATTAGGCTATTGAGCCACACAAGAACGAAGTTCAGTTCTTGGCTTTGTATGATCTCTTGAGAATAATATAATCTGTTTATCCAATCTGTTCTTGTCTCTTGCATCTGTGTATATTCTGTATATTTCTATATGTATTATTGGTAACCTTATGTGATCTGTGAGATTACAACACATACCACTATCCTGACATCTCATCCAATGTGTGTACAAAATAATGTAACCACTCATTCTTTGGTCGTGACACCCACATGGTATGGCATGCAATCAAATGATCATTAGGATCATTCTTCCCATAATACTTTTTGACTTGATACTGCTCGGTATCACCGAAACGAACTTCCATTACCCTGTAACACAACAACCACCGATTGATTGATATCTTGTGTTTCACCCACCAACGTGATAGAGTGGCCTTCAATGCTTCATCCAAATCCAATAGCCTTTGTTGTTTTGAGACCTTGTCTTCGAAATCAACCATAAATTCAAGTAAATTGAGAAATCCTTCATATGTTGGTAACTAGACAACCTCTGTTACAACTTGACATAGCAACTGAGAGATCCTTCCACACTTCCAAATCAATACCTCATGCATCTGATTCTACCAATTTTCTAATCCATCGTCAGAGTCCGATGATGCAGATCTAGAGCTTCTCCAACCTAGCTCTTTGTCTATAGTGGGATGGACATAATCTTCTGAAATGTTGTGCGCATTTTCCCATCCTCCTATAACTTCTTCCTTAACTCATTAGGCATACCTTCTTCCTTCGCTTGGTTCCATCGGGGATATGACTTTGATATCATGGTTCTTGAAATTCATCATGCACTTCTTGAAGTTGATCATGGCCAAGTTGTCATTGGCCCATCCAATCCCAAGTAGTGTAGGATACAAGCTTCCTTCATCAACAATCTCGATAACATAGAAATCTGCATATGTCCTCATTCCTTCAACTTCCACCATTAGGCACGGTACTCACCCAATTGGAGACACCCTAGCATGATTAGCCAATCACAATTGTAGAGGGGACCAAACCAGTTGTTGCTTAATCCCCATCTTCTCCCATGTTTTTTTTTCAAAATGTTGACATCTAAGCCCAGATCCAGAATAACTAAATCTACATCATAATCCCCAATCTAGATATTCATCCTCATCTCCTTTCCAGTTTTATTCTTATGCAGGGATTTCACAACAGACTCCTTTTGACCCTTCTCTAGTCGATGCAATAGACTCGCGATATCGACGAGCGCATCAGGATCTTTTTTCAGCGACAGTGAACATTCAAATAAATTTTGTAGGGTACCATGTTGTTGCAATGGTCCTCCTGCTAGAGTTGAATAAAAAATAGGTGGCATTTCATAAATAGGAAACTTACCCGAATCTCTTCTCATGGTGTCATGTGCTTCAAAGAATGTATCCCTCTCAGTGTCAACATCAAATTGCACCTTTTTTCATCCAGCCAATCAAACTTGTGGGATTGGGCCTTCATCTCTTGTTGTCGCACCTCCCCAAGTAATGACAGCAACATCAACAAACTGAGGTCTTGGTTCTATTGAGATCTTCCCAACTATTGGTCCTTGATTCTATTTTGGTGGTGGATTCACTGCCTGGTTCACATTTTGATTCTGGTTCTACAGTGGAGGAACATTCTTTGCTTTCCACTTTCAAATTAGTTGCAGACAATATTCAACTATGTGATGTACGGCAGTAGAGTAGGTGCATTGAGACTATAGGTTTGGAAAATATCTATGATAGTGCCCCAATACTCCACAATTATAACACTGCATAGGTACTCGACCTATTCCTCCTCTTCAGCCAAAACCTCTGTCTTGTCCTCCTTGAAATCCTCCATGAAATCCTCCCTTTTATTGATACTGCAATTAATTGAACTAATGTTGTTGCGGTGAATTTGGTTGTGGTTGAACATACTATGGTTGACTATACTATTGTTGAGTATATTGTGGCTACTACGGAGCATACTGCATCTAGTTATAATGTGACTGCATTAGAGAAAACTATGGTTGTAGTAAAAAATGTGGTTGTTGTTGTGGTTGTACCACCTACGGTGGCAGTCTCTCTGCTAATAGGTGTTCTTCTCCCTTCATGTAATACGCATCCATCATCCTATCCTATATCAAATCATATGCTTGACAGTCCTTGTCTTCATGACCAACAGATAGAAAAAACATACAATACAAATTTGTAGGCTTGGATACTATCATCTGAAGATATACATAGTCTTCATGTCGATGTTCATGAACTTGATAGATGCGACACCATGGCAAGACACCTTAACTTAACGGACTTGTATCTCTCGATAACAAATAATTTTGAAAATATGGGAATTGATCCTTATGGTGTCCCTCCACATGACATCGAGTACACCATATTTCCTCATGATTCTCCCTTCCCTTGTTGATATCTTGTAATTGGATTGTTAGTTTCACTAGTCATGATTCAATATGATTCATTCCAACCCTAGTTTCTCCAACTGGTGAAGCTTCCAGTTTCATTATGATCTCTAGAGCCTCGCTCTGTGTTGCAATCTTCTGCAATATCGAGGGCATCCTAATATGCGGTACTAATGCCACAATGATCCACTCCTTGTGTTGTACATCACTCATTTCAAAACTAAATTTCTCCATCAACATCTTCAATCACTAATCAAAATCCTAGACCGGTTCATTTTGATATTGCTTGATATTCTTTAGCTCTGTGATATATTGTGACTCATACTTAGGCTTCTTGAATTCTTCAATCAATCTGTTTGTAATCTCTATGAGAGTCTTTGTTATAGCGGATTTCGCCACTCTAGGTGGATCACACTTTGTATGGCCCTCCCCTATCCTACTGCAGACTCCTTAGCCCCTATGGACCACTTTTTGTCCTTTGATGTTTCCTTGATCATCCTTAAAAACACATGAAAAATGATATACGCGACTTTTAACCTTATAAGCGCGTACATACGTGGGTTTGACCACTAAAACCACGTACACCGAGATGTGTAAATAATCCAAATCCTTTTGGAGTTTTCCTTGACATGGATCCAACTCATTTGACTGCTGGCCTTCCATATGCCTTGAGATCGCTCGGATTCGACCTTTCAGTACCCCTTTGAAAAGCTATATAAGGAACCCCTTGGTACATTGAAGGCATGAGAGAGAATTGAGAGCAACGAAACTATAGTCTATTGTTGCTGGAACTTATGCTTGAGTCTGCATCCCTTTGTCCCTTGGAGCACTTTTGTGTTCTTCCCAAGATTTCCCTTTGCTTGTGAGCTTGCTATCGAGAGATGGAGGATTGAAGTGGTGGAGGCCCAAGTGGGGGATTCAGTTTCTCTGGTTCGCAGATGTGCCTTCAGAGGTTGTATCTTGTAATCTCTGATTTATATTAATCGAAATATATTTTCCTGTCCAATGATGCGTATTTGAATGAATATGTTCTCCATTGGATTATGTCAAATGCTTATAAATTATTAATTATATATGCTAGAATAGATCTAACACCATGATATATAGAATGCTTGTATTGTTTAATTGTTGTTGAGGAAGTAATATAGCAATTCAAGCTGAATATTGGAAAGCTCAATAGGGATCTACTTCTGTTGGGCTATAGGGAAGACCCGGGTTTTATACCATTAACTTCGCACCAACAAAAAGACCCACAGTGTTGGCCCTTTCAGCAACAACCTGCGAACAGGTTGTAGTCTCACCCGAAACAGCTATGGGGTGCCGCAGAATCAGGTTTCTGCAAGCAAAAGAGGGATATTACTGTACATTTATCCTTAACAACAAATAATTATACCAAATAGAGCTTCGATATTCACTTAATTAGCTTCGCAGTTAGATAAAAGAATTTTCTTGCTTAACCCTTAACTGGGAATTCACAGCGAAGTTAATATTTAACAGTTATCTTACTTTAGCATTCACCTACTTATCAAAAGCATCAAAACATAAAATAAAACAAACAAAAGAACCACAACACAAGATATAACGTGGTTCACCCCCAGTGTAGGGGCTACGTCCACAAAACTGCTCTTTTATTCCACTTCTTACAAAACAATAGTTCTGATATGTGCACTCAGCAGCATATCCATCCTTCAAGTCTAACTACGCACTTAGCTGCAGTTCCGTTCTTACAATCTCTAAGCTGCACACTCAGCTACAGTTCCTTCCTTACAAAAACCCTTTGCGCACATAGCTGCAGAGGTCGTCCATGCACACAGCTGGGAGTTGACCTTAAAACCCAAAAATAGATCTAACTTCTTCGCATCATATGATCCTCATTTCATTAGATGATCTTGACATCTTTACATGAGTTCCTATTTGTTGATTACATGGGCAAACCCGGGTTTACTATAAATAATCAACAACACCCCTAACTCACTGGCCCTTTCGGCGACAGACTGCGAAGCGATCTGAAGTCTCACCTGAAGTGAATATAATGGGTTGGCCAAGACTCAAGTGTCTTGGACCAGGTTCTGCGCATCCTACTTTTCTTCTCTTATGCTTATGAGTCACAAGGTCAGCTATGGCTGCGCATCGCACATCCCCTTCTACTTGCAGCCCCTTTCGCCGTGCGATTCTTACCCACGATGCGCAACTTCCACTTACTCACAATATCTCCAACCGTATCGCATCTCCTCGCACCGCGGGACACCCAACCTCTCCTCAGCGCTAAGCCCTCAGCTCGCGGTTTCGCACACCGCAACTCCTCTGCCGGTGTGATATCGCCTCTCTGCGATATCCTACCACCACGACTTTGCACTCTTAGCGTTGACTACGTCACGGTGCGAAACTCTACTTCTCAGAAGTTATATTACGAGTAAATGGTCATTAGAAATAGATGT
>LPNX010111008.1:2963-33677 GCA_001517045.1 Pseudotsuga menziesii | reverse complement strand
GACCAAAGGGCATTACCGTATACTGGAACGAGCCCCATTCTATTGCAAAGGTGGTCTTGGATTGATCTTCTGGATGTATTCTGATCTGATGGTAGCCTGAAAACCCATCGGTGAAGGAATAAACCTCCTGTCCTCCCACATTGTCTAATACCTCATCAGTGAATGGTGTTGGAAATGGATCATGAAGTGATGCATCGTTGAGTTTTCGTAGATCAACACAGATGCTGATGTCCCCTTTTGTTTTCTTCTCTTTCACTACCATAGGGCTAACCCATTCGCTTTCCTCAACTGGCTCGATGATGCCTGCTACTAGCAGTTTATCAATTTCATCCTTTACTTTTTATTTGTAGCGCAGATTTAATCTATATGGGCGCTGCTTAACTGGTCTAGCATCTTCCTTTAAGGGTATCCTCATGACTCCCAGGTCTCCAACTATTCCCTTCATCTCTATGAACTTGGTGGGAAATAGGTCCTGATAGTCGTGTAACAGATCTACAATGTGGCCAACTGTTTCATCATTCTAGTAGTCTCCAATAGAGGCAAACTTAGGTTCTGCGTCTGTGCCAATATTGATCTTTTTAATCTTGATAGGCTCAGTGATCACTGGAATCTATAACTGTGGTCCCTCCACATCGCGAGTGCCTTCTGATTCGGGAATGTTGGTATTGCGAGGATCCTCATCCGCCTCCTCTGATTCTGATGTAAAATTATAACATTCCAATGCCTCTTCTAGCTGGATAGTCCACTCAGGTTGGATTGGTACTGAGCTAGTGCGATCCTTGAAAATCTTTGTCTTGATTATGTCTAGGGCCTGCGCAACACTTGGATGTTCTGACTCAAACGCAAAGGTGAGTAGGAAGCTGTCTGTCATAAGTGACCATGTGGTTGTTCCTTTGCACAGCTCGGTCTCTGTATACCAATTCCTTGGAATTGTGTCCAATGTGTGAATGAATCTATGAACCCATTCATCCTCTGGAATGTCCGACCAGTTCTGTTCACATGTCTGAATGTGTATCCTGGGGTCAGTTTCTCCTGTGTATTTCTGCTGAGCATACTCTCTGTTATCAGAAAATCAGATTTCCATTAGTCTTTTCATATTATCCCATGATGCAATATTCTCTTTATGCGCATACCACCATCTTGCAGGTGTAGCTCGAACTGCAAGGTCCATAGCTGCGATCCTCTGCTCAGGAGGAATTTGTTGCTCAAACTGTTCAAAAAAATCCTGAATATCCGTCAGACCATGATATGATGGAGTCTCTGCGATCTCGGCGCCAATCCATCGCAGTGAATTACTTATAAATGCACATCTGCGCGATGAGACTTCGTAAAGTCTGTTCTACCAGTTTTCGAGACCAACATCCGAATCTGATGCGCATGAGCTGTCGCATCGCCAACTAATATGCCCTTCTGCAGTTGGATTTATATAGTCATTCTGGTTTGCAGTCATCTAGTATAGACTATCGATGTTATGTGCCTCTTCCTCTGCTCGTATGGGTTCAATATATCTAGGACCTTAGTAAGGGTCCAGCGGTGTGATGACCCAGATCTGCGCATCCTCAAAGGTCATTTGTCATTTCTTTAGGTCAATGACAGCTTTGCTGCCAATTGCCCAATCAATACTTAATAGTGCTGGATATGGTCGACTGTCACCAATGATTTCTATAACTTCGAAGTCCACAAAAGTATGAACTCTGTCAATATCAACTGGCACCTGCGGTAGTCGACCCAATGGTGATACTCGCTACTGATTCGCTAATCTCAGGTGGATAGGTGATAGGGATAACTGAGGGCTACCCATCTGTTCCCATGTCTGCTTAGTTAGAACATTCACTTCTGATCCTAGATCTAAGATAACTTCGTCCATTTCAAATTCACCAATCTGCGCTATGAATTTCATCTCTCTTCCTGTCCTTGCATGTCTCGTAATATTATGGACAGCGCAGTGTGCACTGCCCAAGAGAGAGGGTTACTGACACTGATCTGTCATGTGAGGTAGCTCACCGATAGCTTTATCATTTCTCAGGAGTTTCAAGTAGCTTTGTAGGAAGGCTTGTACACTTCCTATCGATTCATCCTCGTTGCATCTTCTGGATGTGGTAACCTGCGGTGCCTGCTCACGGCTATCGCTACAGGGTACTTGCTGCGGTACGCTCCTAGATTGCGGTACTTGTGGTCCTGATGGTGTAAGTTCGTCAAAGGAAGCCTTGGCTTCATGAAAGGTCTCTTTATTCTTCTGTAGGTCGAGTGTTGTTACTTTAGTAGGAGCTCTGCGCACCCACCCCTGACTTGTGTTCTTTCCGGTCTCCTGCGATGTGCCACTGGTGGAAGCACCGCTCCGAGTCACAATGTTAACTGCTGGTTCTAGTTCCTTAGGTTCAGCAGTAATAAGCTGGATGTTCTAGTGTGCTGCGAGCTTTGGGTCTCTGATCTTAGCTATCAAGGTAGGACACTCTTCTATGGTATGATCATAAGATTTGCAGTAGTTACAAGTAGTAGTGGCATTCTTATGGTCCCTAGCATAGTGTCCTGTGATTCCACAATTATAACAAGTGACTGGTCCGCGACCTTGGCCAAAACCTCCTCCTCGGCCAAAGCCTTCTCCTCGTGTGAAGCCTCCTCCACGGCCTCGTCCTCTGAATCCTCCTCCACATCCTCCATACATCTGATCTGGCTGTGGTCCTGTTGCTGGGCCCTGTGTGTCTGCTTGGACTCTGTACACATCCTATGTTCTTTCTGACATGAGATCATAAGCTCGGCAGTCTTGTTGATCATGCCCGATGGATTTACAAAAGATACAATATAGGTTTTTAGGTGTCTGTACATACTTCTGAAGCAAAGGGCATTGCTGAGGTGGATGTCCTTGTGTTTTACATATTTCACACCATGGCCCTTGTGTTCGTGGTAAGGGGTTAGGATCTCCCGACGCTAAATATTCTACAAAGACTGGACAGTTATCTTTACTATGGCCCTGTGCTCTACACTTTATGCACCATATGTCCTGCATAACCTCTTTCCCTTTTTTAAGTTCGTGTATCTGTAACATGAGGTTGGCCAACTGGGTCTGTAGAGTTGTCATGCCTGTACTGGTTTCTGCTAAAGGTGAATCCTCTAGTTTCATTGCCATCTCCAGTGCTTCATCTTGAGTAGTAAGTTTCTGCTGCATTAGTGGCATTCTGATATGAGGGAGCAGTGCTGCAATAAACCATTCCTTATGCTGCTGTGGCACAAAATCAAAACTTACTTGGTCGATAAGATCTTTGAATTTCTGGTCAAATTCCCATACTGACTCTGATGGTAGCTGCTTAATATCCTTAAGCTATGTAATGCACTGAGACTCAGACTTAGGTTTCTTAAATTCTTTAATCATGGCGTTCTTGACCTAGGCAAGCGTCTTGGGTAATGTAGTATACTTTATGTACCATGTCAAGGCTCTGTCTCTGAGTGTGGTGACCAACTGTACAAGTTTAAGATTATTGTCGTTGATTGTTTTAATGGTCCACATAGCTTCGCATAGGAACCAGTGCTGTTCTGGGTCCTCTGCTCCTGTACCTTTAAAAATAGGTAGCTTCATGTCATCTCCCATTTTGTTTCTCTGTGGTGGGTTCTGACTGACTGGGGTACTACTACTCAGCGGTGTAGGTGAAGGTGCTGTAGCGGGAGTAGGTACTGACTGCGAGCTACTAGATGGAGTACCGACAAGGTTATTTTGAGTCCCTGTCTGCTTCTGTGGAGTATAAGGATGGTAAGGGATACCCCCCTGTGGTTATTCTGTGGTGCTAGGGCTCTGTTGTCTAATACTGTCTGATCTGTCTTCAAATACAGGAGAACTAAAATCTCCTTTATACTTCTTTCCACTACGTGTTCGTCCAATGTCATCAAAATCACTTTCAAACTCTTGTGACATTACTATCTTTACTTATTCATCTGAGACTAGATCCATTGTTCCTTTTTCCTATAAAAACATCTTAAACGACAGGTTTAGAGATCTTAGGTACTTACCACGGTATCCTCTGAAGAAGTATCGTTCAGGTGCGCTGAAGCTCTTTCTCTGGTCAACTGCAAATTCTGTAACAAATCCTTCTAGCACACTTGTCAGCCAGAAGTCCACTTCTCTCGTAATCGGATTGTCGAGGTTCTGCACGGTCTGAATCAGCTCCGGTGTCCAGAAAATGTTTCTTTTCTTCTTGAATGTGTTCCTATCTGTCAACTTGGATAACCAATCGAAAAGCTCATTTCCATAGGTTGCAAAAAATATAGCGTGTATGTCTGAAGCGATATGCTTTTCTAGCCAGGCTTCTTTGCTTAGTCTCGGACTCCTATTCTCTTTCTTGGCGAACTCCCTTAAGTCCTAATCCAGCCACTGGTGGAACTCTTCTCTAGTAGGATGCCAACAGAACATTGACTCCCAGTCGTTTAAACTGGCAACGGAACCATTTGTTGATTGCATGGGCAGACCTGGGTTTACTATAAATAATCAACAACACCCCTAACTCACTGGCCCTTTCGGCGACAGAACGCGAAGCGATATGAAGTCTCACCTGAAGTGAATCTAATGGGTTGGCCAAGACTCAAGTGTCTTGGACCAGGTTCTGCGCATCCTACTTTTCTTCTCTTATGCTTATGAGTCACAAGGTCAGCTATGGCTGCGCATCGCACATCCCCTTCTACTCGCAGCCCCTTTCTCCATGTGATTCTTACCCACGCTGTGCAAATTCCACTTACTCACAATATCTCCAACCATATCGCATCTCCTTGCACCGCGGGACACCCAACCTCTCCTCAGCGCTAAGCCCTCAGCTCGCGGTTTCGCGCACCGCAGCTCCTCTGCCGGTGCGATATCACCTCTCTGCGATATCCTACCACCATGAGTTTGCACTCTTAGCTTTGACTACGTCACGGTGTGAAACTCTACTTCTTAGAAGTTATATTGCGAGTAAACGGTCATTAGAAACAGACGTAAAGGAGTCTTTAAACAGCTTACTAAAATACTTCAACTTATCTCTGTCTTCTTGCATTATCATGAGCTGAGCAATACATACATTCACTTACTACAACTAACATCATTATGCATAATAACCAGTGACAATAAGCAAATACAATCACATTCATACAACACATAACACGCAGATTTAACGTGGTTTGCCCCCAGGATGGGAGTTACGTCCATCAAACTGTGCTTCTATTATATATCTTGAGGGAAGTTAGCACAGTCTATTGCACTGCATATGCAGCACGAGATCTCTTCTATATCTCTGGTCTATTTCTATCTCTATGTTGCCTTTCTTTCAATAGATCCTTCCCTCTCTTTCCTCTCTGTGGATGGTTACATACAGACTCAAATGACTCATAGACAAGCTAGGTGTCTGGATCGTTACAACATAGTCTGTTTGACTAACTCCTGAGTCTACTCAAAAATAATCTACTGACCAACTAACGACTCATCCTACGAGCCAACCAACTGGCTAATTGACTGATTAGCTAACCCTTTACAATACAAAAATGCAAGCTTTTATAGGCGGCCCGAAGGTCTCGCCATTTCAACACTGTGGGCCTGTCCCAACAGTAAACCCATACCCTAATTAGTGACAGTCGGTCCTCTCTGTCCTTGAGGTAGCCACTTCCCATCACACCACAGCTCTCTGCAGTCTTCCATGCTTCCCGGCACTGACCATGGGTACTATGCACCGCTTCTCTGCTTTCTGTCCTTCACCTTCAATGCTTGAGCCTCGTTGCTCCTTCTTCTTTATGAGGGTCGCTGAGCCCTCCTGTCTTCCGCCGCTACCTTCAATGCAGTGGTTGAGCTTTCTTCTCTCGGCCGCTCAGGTACCGTTGCCTTCTTGACTTTTCTATCCCAAAAGTCGTGGTTTCCGGCTCTGCTCTCCAGCTGGAAATGTGCTACAGCGTCGTAGCTCTGCCTTGTCCTTTCTCCGCCAAAACTTATATCTTTCTGCCAAAACTAGCAGCTTCTTCTGTAGCTGCGGGACCCTGCTCCAACACTATTTATACAAGTGCACTATTACAAAATCATGGGATTACACCCGAAAATTATGGACAATTACAAAAAAGAGGGCTTTGACTCAACCCCGACACCCCTAAGACTATTTTGAGTCACAATTCCACTTACAAGCTTCCACAAAAACCGCGGAGTTACCAAAATTAGTGACCATTAAGGCATGTGCCCCAACAAGCCCCTAAGACTCACCAGTGTCCCATCCCGAGACACTCTGCTACTTGTCTGGTGGGAGAATCTTGTTGGCGAACAAAGTGAACTTTTTGTTGAGGCCAAGCATGATACCGTCGGCTACTTGCTCCTTCTCCACCAAATCCTGTAATGTTGCTGCTGATGCTTCACTGGACTTTTCCTATGCAAATGCATCATATTCCTTCAAAACTTTGAGCTGGCTGTCCGCAGCAGTGCTCAACTCCAAGGCCTCATCGACAAGGGGCTGCATAGAATTTTCCAACAGCGTTGCTTTCATTTTGTATGACTCAATTTCCTGCTGGATTTCATTGCTTTTCTTCACCTTGAGCATCTTCTATATAGGAGGTAGAGTCTTAATTTCCACTTTCACTGCATCCAGCTCTGCTTGTCACTGCTTGATGGTTTCTTGCAGCTTTTTTACTTCTGGATTTTCCTACAGTTTTGTTTAGGCGTCGACACTTTCTTCTAGCAGTTTTGTTGCGCTGCTCACAAGATCGGTGATATTCATTGTTGAGGCCTAAATATCTCTACGACGCTACTCCCTGACCTCTGGTGGACTCTCCAGAGTGATGCGAAGTTGAAGCTCCGCAATCTGAGCCTCATGCTCTACTTTCATCATCTCTATTTGGCTCCGCGACTGTTGTGCGTAGTCTTTCAACTTCACTATTTTTTGGTCTATTTCCTCTTCAGTATGCATGTCGAATTCAAGGAGACTTCGACATGCCTCATCCAATACTCATGCTAGTGTGTCCTACTTACTTTCTGCTTCCCTCTTCCTCTGGTCCGCTTCTTCAAACTGTGCTGTGAGGCTCGCATTCTGCTTCATGGTATTTTCCAACTGCATTTGTGAGTAGTGGTCTTGTGCTTGGATATCCTTCATGATTGCTAACTGACAAAGATGTAGTTATGTCATGGACAGCTTGGTGTAGTCTATCCCAACTGTCATGCTCATCTACGAGCAAGATGCTGCATCCGTGATGATGAGGGCTGCACTTGGTACTTGTCCTCTATTATCTCTAACTGGCCATTATCTTGTGTCTGGCTGCACGCTTATCAGGGTACTGCTTGTTGCAGCGCCAGTTGCTGATCGTTATGCTAAGTCCTTTAATTCTGTAATTTTCTGCGCTACACCAGTGAGTGCATCCAAGTGCATAGCTGTGAACTCAAACCATTTTTTGGTTAGGACTTTTTTTGACTTCGTCAGATTCTGATCGATCTCCTCACTTGTCAAGGTGGGCTCTTCGACAATATTCTTCCCTTTTGACGCCTTCATTTTCCTTCTAGACTAAGGTTTAGTCACTTCCTCTACCTCTGGTGACTTGTGCTTATCTGGCTGATTGGGGTCTAAGACGGTTTTGACCGACTCTTCTTCTTCATCTTCATCTCCATCTTCTCCACCCTGGTCACCTTCACTTTGCTGCAATTCACTCTATTCTTCTCTTTCTTCAAGTAGGTCATTCTGCTCCATGTGACTAGGGCTTGCGCCCACATTGGTGACTGGAGGGATTGGAATGTTAGGTTTTGTCCCTGCGTCCTTCATCCATTCAGTCGGCCACTGCTGAACTACTGCGAGGATGTCTTCCTCATTCACCACATATGGTAACTTCGACCATTTGTGCTTGTTATCTGCGTGGGCCTGAATAAAGACATGATGCATGTCAGCCTTGAAGTTGGCTATTCCCGCATACTGAGAAAAGAGCTCATTACTGAGCCATGGTGTCTTTAGAATCTCATATGAGATACTCATGGAGTAAAAGGTGAACATGTAGTTCATCATTTGCTGGAAGCTTTTATCCTGCGATACCCACAGAGATGCGTACCTTGCTGCGCCAGGCATATGCGGAGGCAGATCAAGAAATTGTGCCTCGGTAGGTTCTTTCCATCCTACCAGTGCAATAAGCACTAACAATCATGAATAGTGAAAGGGTCTACCTTTCTCCTGTGCGTCGCGGACATCTTCAAGGAATTCCATAGCAATGTATGCTGCCCAATTGTAACTGTAGCCTTCCGCACAGTTCACAGCAATACTGACAATCAGGGCAGGTACTTCATTTGGTCTGCATTTCCGCATTAGCTTGCATGCTAGGAGCTCTGCGGCGAATCGAATGTTTTGATGTTGAATGGTCGAGGTTTTATACCCTCGCTTTCCTTTCGTGAGCTCGAAGCGTTCCTTCATGCTATGTGCTAGCTTCGTGTCTTCATGTTTTCCCATAAACTTAATGCTAGGATCAGGGCCTTCCTTCAGCAAGTCCGTAATCTGGTGAATGAGTTCTCCATTGATGGTGATTTTCTGGTTTTCGATCCATAGGTGCACATCATGCACCAACGCCAATAATTGCTTGACCACCACAGTCACCTGTGTGCTACGACCGAAGTGGGGAACATTGAGCATCTTCAACAAACCAGCTTTGTCCAAGCCAGCAGCCCACTGTTTCACTTCTAATAATGTTGCTCCAGTCTCTGGGTAGTGGACAGAGTGCAAGTATGTCCCAGGTGCGAACTGCAGAAATTTCCCATGATCATTTGTATCATGGTCGGCATACTTGAGCCAGTCTACTTTCCCTGTCATTGTTCCGACCAACTGCACATCCGGTGGCAGCGAAGGGGTGCGTAATGTGAAATTCTTTGTCCGCTGAGGTAGCTGAACTCTTGGTCGAACAAGTGGAAGATAAGGGGGCCGGTGTGATGCAGCATTCTCCACATCGCCAAAGTCTTCAAAACCGTTAGGTGGGATCTCTGCTGAGCCAGAAGGGTTCATCTCAGGATACTCCGGTGTTTTCCCTGATTTCTTTTGTCTGTCTTCGTTCCTCTTAGAACAAATTTCTGGTTTAAACTTCTTCCTGGTAGATCGTGTCTGCATTGGCTGAGTCGGTGCGGGGGGAGTTTCTTCACGGGGTGCAGAGGTAGGTGTATTGCTCATAAGGTTCTGCAGACCCGTCTGTTCAAATTCTCTCAACAGTTCCTGAAGTTCACAATCAACTGACATGGACTCAATTGTAAGACTCAAGGAAATGCATAATGCGATTTCCGCAGGCCCAGGTGTCTTCTTATAGAATCCATCAACCAAATATGCCATAACTGTGCATTGAAGATACCAAATCTAACAGATATCTTGTCCAAACAGCGCTAGATTTCTCTGGATCTCATTATTACAGGAAGTTAATGCAATTAACGTACCGGCGTCGCCAATTCTGATTTTTTCCAACGGTCGAATTTTGAGCTTCGACACACCTGTCCTTCTTCGGCACCGCCAGTAACTCTGGCTGTGCCATAATAAGGATATTTGACACTTCCTGACATCGGCTTCGACGGGGCTTCGAGCTTTGACCTGTGACAGAGCCTCAATGATTCCTGCCGTGAGCATCTTATCTAACTTTATCCTGACTTTTTCTTTGTACTTAGGGTTCAACCTATAAGGGTGCTATTTCATAGGCTTCACATCAGGTTTCAAAGGTATTTTTATGACTCCTATATCACCAAGGATACCTTTCATTTCTGAGAACTTCGTCAGAAATAGGTCCTGATACTCATGGAGAAGTTGGGTCACTCTGCTTACTGTTTTTTCATCCCAATAATCTCCAATAGTAGCATACTTCGGCATTTCTTCTGACCCAATGTTTACTTGCCTTGTTTTCAGGGGCTGAGTCACTTCAGGTGCTTTGACTACTGGTCCATGTACTTTGCAGTGTCCTTCTGACTCAGGAATGTTTATGTTGCGCGAGTCATCATCCTTGTCAATTGCGAGGTTATAACATTCTACTGCATTAGGTTCTTGTACCTTCCAATCAGGTTGGTGATCTGCTATTGCTTTATCATCAAATACCTTAGTATGGATCAACCTAATAGCTGCGTCTAAAGCAGAACAAACCTCATTAATATAAAATGTAAACACAAAACTATCAACAAGACTATCCCAACTTATAGTACCATGGCGAAGCTCCACCTCCGCATACTAGTTCTTTGCTATATGTTCTAGAGTGTGCACAAACCTATGTACCCATTCTTCATGAGGTACATGCTTCCATGCTTTGTAACAATGCTCCAAATGTTCCTGAGTGCTAGTCTGACCATTAAATCTACTTCGCACCTCCTGAGGTTGATCCATGAATCTCAGGCGAAGGAACTTTTGACAAACTTCCCAACTCTGAATATACTTCTTATGACCATTCCACCATCTAGCAGCTGTGGCTCTAAATACTGAATCTAGAGTCTACATTTTCTGTGAATCTGGTATCTACTCTGAAAATTACACAATAAAATCTGTTGGGTCTGTCAAGCCATCAAAAATAGGTAAGACTCTTGTCTGTGAGGCAAGCCATCTGAGGGACTTGGTAATTCTTGCACATCGATGTCCATGTAGTTTTTAAAAGTCTATTCTGCCAATTCTCTAACCTTCATCTGAATTAGTCATGCAAGAACTATCACACTTCCAGTCCATTATACCTTCAGGAGTAGGGTTAACATAGTCTTCTTCTTTAGCTGTGATGTTGTAGATATGATCCAGAATATCCTAATATTCATCTCTGACTGGATCTATGTACCTTTGTCCTTGAGAAGGGTCCAAGGGTACTATAACTCTCAAGTCTTTTCCTTCAAAAGTCATCTACCTATTTTTAAGGTTGATTACTATAGAATTCTCCATTGCCCATTCAATTCCTAGCAATGCTGGATAGGGGTTGCTATCATCAATTATTTCAATGACTTCAAAATCTACTAAGGTACTAACTCCATCAATGTCTACTGGGACACTAGGGAATCTTCCTAGGGGCACAATCTTCTACTGATTGGCTAATCTCAACTATATAGGGGACCATTCAAGGGTAGGTTTTCCCATTTGTTCCCATGTCTGCTTAGTTAAGACATTTACTTTTGATCCCAGGTCTAAAATGATATCGGTCATGTCATACTCTCCTATCTGAGCATGCAATCTCATTTCTCTTCTAGTTCTTCTAACTCTATTGACAGTTTTTCTTTACCAGAGCTTCGCTGAGGCTCACAAGAAGAAATAAATTTCTGTAACTCATTTAAAGCATTTTGATTTCTTAAGAGCTTCATACAACTCTGTAAAAATGTTGACATTGTACTTACTTTATCCGTCGAAGCTTCTTAAGACTGTGACTACTATTGATGCTATTGCGTAGGTGCTACTAATGTGCTTAGATCAATAAAGTATTTTCTGGCTTCCAAAAATGTTTCTTTTTCCCTTCCTACATCGAAGGTTGGAACTTTCTCTGGGGTCTTACAAACCCAAGCCTCATCAAGTTGTTTCTCTTTATTCTGCACTTGCGTCATAGCTCCACTCCTTGTAACAACATTAATTGCTGGGGCAGGTCTTTGCTCTACAATAATCATTTGAATATTCTAAGGAGGAGCGCTATTTCTTTCTTGTATCTTGGCTATTAGCTGTGGGTATTGCTCAATGACATGATCTACTGCTCTGCAATATCGACATGTCGTAGTTGGGTTCCAATAGTCTCTAGCTAGATGCCTTGCCTGATTACAGTTATAGCACACAACCTGGCCTCAACCTCTTCCAGGCATACCACCACGACCACGGCCTCCAAAGGTACCTTGACCTGATGTAGTACCACGGTAACCATATCCATCATTTCCTTGTGCATCATTTTGTACCCTATAAGCATCATATGTTCACTCTCTCATAAGGTCAAAGCTATGACATTCCTCTTCGTTGTGTCCAACTGACTTACAGAACTTGCAATAGGGATTCTTAGGTACTTGCACATATCTTTGTAGTAGATAGCAGTCTTCAGGTTGATGCTGGCCAGTTGTTCTACAAATCTCACAATATAGAACATTAGGGTTAAATGGGTTTGGCACACCAGTATTCAGGTAATTTCTTAGCACAGGACATTGTTCCTTGTCATGACCTTCTTTCCTACATCATGTACACCACACCTCTTCATGAATAGATTTCCCTTTTTTCATGTCGCGTAGCTCCAAATCCATTTCTGCTAACTGTGCTTGTATTTGAGCTATGCCAGAATTATCTTTGACAGGAGCTGTCTCCAGTTTCATGGCAATCTCCAAAGCCTCTTGCTGATCAGCAACCTTCTGTTGCATGAGTGGCGTTCTGATATGAGGTAATAAGGCTGCAATGAACCATTCTTTATGCTGCACTGGTCCAATAGTGAAACTAACTTGGCCTAGCAGAACTTTGAACCTCTAATCAAAGTCCCAAACTGATTCACCTCGCCTTTGCTGAATCTCTTTCAATTCAGTTATACACTGTGACTCTGATTTAGGCTTCTTGAACTCTTTGATCATCGCTGCTTTAATATCAGCCAAGACATGGTTCTGACTGCTGGAAAATTTCATAAACCAGGTCAAATCTCGGTCTCTAAAACAAGTGACCAACTGTGCTCTTCTTATATCTTGATCCAAAATGTTCTTAGCAGTCCACACGGCTTCACATAAAAACCAAAACTATTTTGGATCCTCTAATCTAGTTCCTTTGAATACTGGGAGCTTAATATCATCAGTCATATGGGCCATATTGGACTGAGGGGGGGAGAACTTATTGGAGTAGACTGACCTACGACAGGAATACTCGGGCTAGGGTTACTTTCAGGCTGCGATGGTTTCTCATGGGTAACAGATCTTCGCGGCGGAGTTATAGTGGACTTTCTAACAAAAGGGTTTTCTTCAGATTCAGGGTCTTCTAGTGTATACTCAGTATTCTGGCCTAGGGTATAGGATTCTAGGTTTCTCTTGTATCTTTTACCGCTTCACAGTAAACCACTTTGCTCGTCGAAGTTACTTTCACTTGCAAACATAGGTTAGTAAAAATAAATCTAGCAATCTGATTCTATAAGCAATATGCCCTTCTCATCCAAGAGCATTTTAATTTGCAGACTAAATGAATTTAGGTACTTACCCCTTGGTCCTTTGAAAAACTACCTTTCAGCTTCACTAAAAGAGGTACTTGTGTCGATGGCAAATTCTGTCACAAATGATTTAAGGGTTCGCATTGTCCAGAAATCAACAGCTTGTGATATCACGTTATTCACTCTTTTCAATATGTTAATTCTTGCGGGGGTCCAGTCAAGAAACTGATCTTCCTTGAAGTTGGTATTTCTCTTTATCAACCTAGATACCCACTGATGCAAATCTATGTGCATACTACCAAAGAAAATTTCGTAAATATCAGCAAAAACGTACCTTTTCAAGAATTCGTCTGAGCTATGACGAGGATCCTTATTTTCTTGTTCTGCAAATTTCTGATAGGTAGCTTCAACCCAATCACCGATTTCTTTTACTAAGGGCCTCCAAAACATAGCCCTTCAGGTACGACATAGATTCCTCTTCAAGCAGATACTGAGTTCAATCGGCAACGGAACCAATTTGTTGGGCTATAGGGCAGACCCAGGTTTTATACCATTAACTTCACACCAACAAAAAGACCCACAGTGTTGGCCCTTTCGGCAACAACCTACGAACAGGTTGCAATCTCACCCAAAACAGCTATGGGGTGCCGCAGAATCAGTTTTCTGCAAGCAAAAGAGGGATATTACTGTACCTTTAGCCTTAACAACAAATAATTATACCAAATAGAGCTTCGATATTTACTTAATTAGCTTCGCAGCTAGATAAAAGACTTTTCTTGCTTAACCCTTAACTATGAATTCACAGCGAAGTTAATATTTAACAGTTATCTTACTTTAGCATTCACCTACTTATCAAAAGCATCAAAAAATAACAGAAACCACACAAAAGAACCACAACACAAGATATAACGTGGTTCACCCCTAGTGTAGGGGCTACATCCACAAAACTGCTCTTTTATTCCACTTCTTACAAAACAATAGTTCTGATCTGTGCACTCAGCAGCATATCCATCCTTCAAGTCTAACTGCGCACTCAGCTGCAGTTCCTTTGTTACAATCTCTAAGCTGCACACTTAGCTGCAGTTCCTTCCTTACAAAAACCCTCTATGCACACAGCTGCAAAGGTCGTCCACGCACACAGCTGGGACTTGACCTTAAAACCCAAAAATAGATCTAACTTCTTTGCATGATACGATCCTCATTTCATTAGATGATCTTGACATCTTTACATGAGTGCCTATTTATACAAGTGCATTATTACAAAATCATGGGATTACACCCGAAAATTATGGACAATTACAAAAAAGAGGGCTTTGACTCAACCTCGACACCCCTAAGACTATTTTGAGTTGCAACTCCGCTTACAAGCTTCCACAAAAACTGCAGAGTTACCAAAATTAGTGACTGTTAAGGCGGGCACCCCAACAACTTCAACTGTCTGAAATAAGGTACGAGGTCTTATCCTTTAGTGTTAGACATTTTATTTCTATTGCATATTGGGAAAGATTGATTTCTGGAGTCAAGCTGTCTGTTGTGGTACCCCAAGCCATAGGAATTTCTCTCCGTAACAGTCTTCATTGTTTTCCCTATGGGAACCTACATAAACTTCATGT
Source organism: Pseudotsuga menziesii (assembly GCA_001517045.1). Taxonomy (NCBI): domain Eukaryota; kingdom Viridiplantae; phylum Streptophyta; class Pinopsida; order Pinales; family Pinaceae; genus Pseudotsuga; species Pseudotsuga menziesii. The sequence continues at coordinate 19,014 of LPNX010111008.1, read as the reverse complement.
ACTAGTCCAATGCATGACCTCGAAAGGTTGTTTCCAATTGACCCTTCTTCATATCCTCATATAGGACTTGCTTGACAGTTCAGATTGCTTCACATAGAAACCAATACTTTCTGGGATCCTCGATCCTGTTGCCACAAAACATAGGTAACTTTGTGTCATCGCCTTCCATCCTGGGCCTTCTTCCTACATTCGGTGATCCACTACTATTAGTGTGTTGATGACATGTTGGATAATTTGGTGTTGAGCTAGTATTTCTTCCTGAGTGTGGTGCAGTGCATGGAGGTGTGGGTATGTTGCTTCTCTGGGTTGGAATTTCCTTGGGCACGGGAGTATCTTGGTTGTATCCTTCATCGTTGTAGGGTCACTTAGTCCCTTGTGATCTTCTCTCATGTATTCTTATTCCGGTCACATCATAACTCTCCTCATTCCTCTGCATATTCTCTTGCTGAAACCTTACCACACTTCGCAGAAGACCATGCTCTTCCTCTACTTCCCTCACAGTTTTGTTGTAACTCCCATCCATCTAACCCATATCATTCCATCCAGCCCTCGTCTCTGTGGTACCCACAGCCTCTGTACACCAGGGCTCTACTCATTGTAGTTCATATTCAATATACCTTTTTCACAAATGAGCATTTTAATCGACAATTGCAAAGATAACAGAAACCTTCCTCTTGGTCCTTTGAAGAATTCCATTTCTGTGTCACTATAAGACTTGGTTGTGTCAACTACAAACTCAATGATGTATCCTTCTAATATTCTATCGATCCACATTTCAATAGCCCTTGATGCTCTATTGTCTACCTATTTCAACTGGTGGATCAACTCCGATGTCCATCAAGTGGGTTCACCTCCTTCAAAATTTGTCTTCTGATAGATCGACTATGCCAACCACTCGTACAAGATGATAAAAAACTCGAAGAACAAATACCCATGGAGATCAAAATAGAGATAACTTCCTAGGTACTCTTATGTCATCAGTATCAAATTTTGATTCTCTTCCATTGCAAATTCTTGAGCCTTCTGATTGAACCAATCTTGAATCTTCAGTCTCATCGGATGCCACAACATATCCTCCTTCTCCTAGCACTATGGTCTCGAAAACCAAACCATCTTTTGACACGAATCCTTCGACAAGGGTTCATGCTCTACTGACACCCTTAACTCAGCAATCTCCCTAAGCATTGCCCCAGACAGGTTTTACCCTATCTAGAAACACTGCAAAGCAGATGAAGTCTCACCCGAGATGTTCAAGGGAGAACTGTTGGAACCATGTTTCTGTAGTAAAAGTAGGATTTGTGCATCTACTGTCTAGCTATCGCAACATCACTTCAGAGATCCAGATAAGGGTTTACTATCACAGATTCATTTGATAAACCATCAGATCGCATCAACACATAAACTTGCAGCATTATATTTACTTGCGAACAAATCAATCACTGTGACATTATTCAAAACACAGAAACATCACATCATTCATAAATATTAGACATGCTGTGACATTAATTCATTTAGATCACATTATTCAACACAAAGAAGCAGAAAGACACAAAACAAAGTATTTAAATCAACATTCGTCATGCCATATTACTTCTGCATCAAACAAGGTTTCCAAAAAACATCTTCACAGTTGCAACTAAATAGAAATCACTCTTCCGCAGAATTCAGCATTCTTCTCTTGATTCACTGAGATCGTATCTCATAACATCCCTCAATATTACATTCCTGTTTCTATTTATAGGCTTGTTCCTTTTACAAAATGGTCCACTTTGATCAACTTCCCAACTAACTTGGACCAAAACTACAAAAATATGACTAATTACTACAAATCATGACCAATCCGACTCTTTGTCGACTTTCCTGCCTTGCGTGCTTGTTGGGCTCCAGAAATTGTCATTTATAATGAATTTATCTACATTAGTTTCTTGGCCTACTTACCGAAATTTAATACATCCATCCTTAAAAAGATTTATCTTTCACTGTGTTTCATTAATTAAAACTCATAAACGTAAAAGAAGCTTAATCCCTCATTTTTGATGTATTATTGCATTTAGTGGGAATTTCGGCACTCCATATATCCCTTCACCCGACTCTGAGTTCTACACTGGTTTTGATGACATGTTTCTTATTGGTCCACTCAGCTTGGCTTTCCTTTGTCTTTTGGCTCTTGTTGATTCAATGATACCTTCATCTTCTGATTCTTTCAAGTCCTATTGATCATACAAGTGCAAATTAAAAACCATGATGATAAGCTTTGGAATATTTTTTCAAATTTCAAATAAATAAAAAACTGAAAATATATTATATTAAAATTATTAACTAAGGTCATATGGGAAAGTGTAGTGGTTTAATGATTCCACTTAAAACAAAATATTATAATATATATTAAATCATTGTAAAATTTTAACATTCACATCATATAAGACACTTATATAATAATTAAGCCATGGTGGAAAAATGCATTGAATTCTTCCAAAATTCTTCACGTGATATGTTTTTTATGCCATGGTTTGTTTTATTAAATATATGCAATGATTTTATGATTTATAACATAACATATTTGTTTACCCAGGATATAAGGAGAATGCGTTCAAGCTTAAATGCACCAATGCACGAGATGTGGGTTTTGTTTCCCACCTGGGATACATGGTTTATGAGCCTCTTCCTGCAAAGATTCGCTTCACATCCCATCCAAGCATCCCATGGTTCTGTTGCACGAATCTAGGAAACCAACACGCATGATTTGGGGAAAATGGCATGTTCAATTTAACTCATCAATGGAAGTTGTTTTCATATTTTATGGAATTCTATTATTAGAGAGGTTGACCATGGAAAGGGTTGACCTTCTCTCCATTGTAATCATTATAAAAATCCATCTTTGGTTGTGAAGAAGGGACAGAGAATCGTTTGTAAACTTTGCTTCTGATATTAATATAAAAGCTTTGCTGAGTTGTTAATTTTGTTTCTAGTTTAGTGTGGAACATATTCTATTCTTGAGAAGGGACCCTCAGCAACAACAGAATTCCTTGTTCATATCATTCATTTTTGCTTCTTTTGTGCAGATAAGTCATTTCATTTTTGTATGTATATAGTTTGTTTTCTATAGATGACGTTTTGGTGTTTATAAAATGTAATTTTCCTATGTTTTTATGCAACTTATATCTTCAGAATCCATTCAGCCGGACATTTGCACTATTCATTCAGAATTCCTTTCAATCTGTCTTTCATCCTTTCATTTGAGCTTAGAAAGAATTTTCGGGAATTTGCAGTCAATTCCAAAATTGTTAATATTGAGTTTTATATAGAGATAGTTAATTAGAGTCTGGGTTGATTTTCCAATACTTTAACATGTCCTTGTAGCTAGTTTGAGATTCAAATGTATCTTTAATATTTCCAACACTCTATATTCATTTTGGTATCCACTAGAGATTAATTATTTCAAGTTTGATTAATGATAAAAATCCATTTGTATTCAGCATATGTTTCACCATTTAAATGAGAAGTAGTTATGGTTTAAGTATAGCAGCACATTTATCTTTTTGTTTATAGCATAAGTAGTTTATAAAATGTTTTCATTCGCTTGTATATATAGAACCTAGGTTAATGCAAACTTGTTTACAATGCTCTCATAGACTTTATTAAAACTTAGTTTGTCTTATTTATGAAAATAGTTAAGTATTTCATTTCAACTTTTCATCCAAGCTTATAATTAGTCTTTCATTCTTGTTTGCATAGAATTCTCTTTCTTTAAACCTTGTTAGTTTCCTTTCTTCAATCTATTGTGTTTCGATTGGTAGATTAAACTAGGAACTAGTTCCAATCCAAGTTTAATAAGTTCATTTTTATTAGATGCATTAGTTTTCATTATTTGAAAGTTTCAGTTTTGAAAGTTCTCATAGCTTAGTTTAATATAGGTTTAATTTTCAAGTTATAGATTAGCTATGTTGCACTTTCATAATTGAGCAAGCTATCTTCGAATATATTTTTTTTCTTAGTAGGGATACTTTGTTTTTCTGCTATAGGTTTGCTTACAAATTGAATGCATTTCCAATTCTTTGAGTTATTGTTTTGTACTTTGTTTTAGGTTTGATTATAAAGCTCCAAGTTTAGTTTTCTTTTGGTAAATAAAGTTCTCATAGAATAGCTTGAGGTCTTGCTAGAATAAAATTAGAAGTTGATAGGCATTTGCATGAGTTTGATAGATGGGCATTCCATGGGTATTACATGTCTCAATTTTGAAATAGTCCTTAGAGTTAAAATTTGGGTTTTGATTAGTAGTATTTCATTTTCTGAGTATTGTAGCTAATTTTAAATGTCATTTACTTGATGGATTCTAGGTAGTATAGCTTAGTTTATTTCATTTTTAGGTGTAAGAGAATAGAATTTAATTTTTAATTTCGGTAGTTTCATTTGGATTTCAAAGATGCAATAGTGTTAAGTTATTTCTATGGTTTGATAGCAGATAGGTTAGGATATCCTATAATAGTCTAGAATTTGGTTCTGCACATATAGTGTTTTCATCTCACGAGCTACCTTCTCGGGTTGACAATTAAGTGTTGAATTAGATAGCATATATTTTCACCAACATTTTGACGTCATTGCCAAGAAGGTGCCGAAGGGATTGGAGTCTAGGTAGATAAGGGTAGATAGGTTTCCTTTACATTACACAGCAAGGGGGAGGGGAAACAATAAGACACAACGATGACTTCACTATGGAATTTCCATAGTGTAATAGCCTGATGCATCCAGTTTAGTGGGTCGCCCCAAATCCTTGTTGTTCCTTTTTGCAAGTTTGTTTTACTTCCTTCAATCTTATTTTTGCAATTGTGTTTCTCAAAGTGTGATTATTTTCTCATGGGTGTCTTTACTTTTTGTAACTTTTACTTTTCACAAAAGAGTGTGTAATTTTTTATTTATTTCCCTTAGGTGCATTCCACAAACATAGATAGTTTACTTTCCCATAGTTAGGTGTATTTTTATTTCCACAAGTATAGTTAAATTCACGTACGTGTGCTTTTATTTTTCAAATTTAGGTAGTTTTCTTTCTCGCAATTTACTCTTATGCAAGTGCGATTTTCTTTCTGTATGTTTGAGCATGTTTACTTTCCACAAGTTAATTTAATGTAGGTGTTTTAGTGTGTTGTGCTTAATTTGCAAATTTGTTTTAGTGGTAGATAGTATTTCAAAAACACAAAAGTTTTTTGGGTGTTGTAAGAACCCCATAGATTAATCATTGTGTGCAGTAGGACCTACCAACCAACAAAATGGACTCAAAGGTGCTCATTAGTATGAGAGAACTCTCTTGAATTCTAGCAAAAGTTGGAGTATCGATCTCTACCGAAGAGAAGATCCTGACAGAAGTTGAAATCTCATCAACTACTCCTGAAATGACAGACAAACCAAAATCCCAAGAACTACAAAAGGATTTTCTTTCCAAAAATGCAGAAGAAGCTGACATATTGGGGATTGTATCTGAAGTAGAGCAGCCAGAAATAGAAGAGTTCTTGATATACATGACAATAGATCCATATTGTGCTCAAACAACTGCTCAACTAGAATAAGAAGGCATGTATGACATAGTGAAGGAAGGTGAGTACCAAGACTACATCGAAAGATGGTTTCATGAGGTAACTCGACCGCAATACCGTTCCTTCCTTCGACACCTTTTTATAAAAAGACAAGTAATTTGGTTGATCTTCCACATCTAGGTAATCACTGCAACAACATTTTCATATGTGGATAAAGGTACAATTCTCATATTGCTTTGCACTTGGTTTCATTGGAAAAAATCATATACTTGAATAAACATGTTTTCTTTTTTCTTAGGGTAGGGAAATATGTATATGAATAAAAAGTTGCATTTTTAGTTTAGGGAATAATGCAACTTCACTTTTTCTTGTTTTCTTTTTCAAATAAAAGAACTAAGAAGAAGATAATGACTAAACCAAAACAATTTTCCATCATTATTTATTTTCATGCATGCATATTTCTAACTATAATAATCACTTAAGACCAATTTTAAATACCATGGGGATTTACCATAAGTTAGAAGTCTATCTAAAACCTAGAGGTCACGCGTACATCCTAGCTTCATTATCAGAGTTTGTTATTTAAGAATCTTTATCACACAGTAGCATAAGGGTGAATAAAATTCCTAGTTGTGGGGAACACACAACTCTATATGAAAAAGGTGAGTTTGGAACTAGAGACAACTTTCAATCATTCTCTTATGACCTCATCCACTATACATTAATTAATTTTTCCCATGTCATGTCTTTGGACTAAATCAAATACGTAGTCTATTTTTCATGCACACAACCTTTAAATGGAAATTTATAAAAATTCCTCCAACCCATATACCATCCCAATCCATAAATGGTTTTCAGAGCTGCTCCCCCATCCACTCACTCATAGTCAGTTTGTGGACTAATATATATAGAGTGTCAAAACATTGGGACACAAGCCTCAGATGCAAAAAGGGTTCAAGTGGCTAACCCATCGGGATACCAAGCAAGTCTGCTGGCAGCGGGTATCGGCCTATGGTATGACTAGGAAAACCCATCAGGGTACTGAACAGGCTCGTTGGAAATGTGGTATTCTATCTGGGGAGGATATTTCTTAGATATCACAGTTACCCCACCGGGGTACTGAACATGCTTGCTGGAAATGGGTTCTGACTTTGATGTCTTTTACTATGCCTAATCTATATTTGTGTGTATGAATGATATACTTGTGTAAACTCTTAAGAAGAAGAATGCATGGTTGAACAACAGGTTAAATGAACTTCATCTAATTGCCATTTGAGAATGTTTTTAAGTTTCACTTAAGACCCTGTTATCTAATTCATACTATACCTAGGATATTACTATCCTAGAAGTGGGAGCCATAAACTTAGGAGTCTAATGAACTTGAAATGCAAACTCTATCCATAATTACTTGAATGATGATAAAAACTTGAGAAGTAGCAGGGATGAATGGTTTCCTATAGGTTTTATAGACTATGTATACCCTCATTTTTTCTATTTTGGGAGACATGAGGAAAATCCCCCATCATATCTTATATGTGGTCTTTGTGAGCATGAATTGATGAATTTTCTATTAAATTGGGCACATATATCCATGGACAAACACACAAATCAGAATATATATCACGCAATTTACTCAGTTATTGAAGAATGAAACAATGCAAAAATGGCTTGCAGCTATGAATGCTTTTCATTAATCAAAGAGTAATTATATCATGATTAAAATGAAGTAAAATGGCTCAAATAGCCACATGCAATTCGAATCCACATGAGTAAATTCGAATTGATTAGACTCTACTTCACTGTAGGTAACTAAGACCTTGTCTAAATCATTATTGGAGGACTCAATTTTTAACTAACCTTGTCTAACCATAATCAGAGTTCAACGGAGTTCTAAAACACAACTCAAGTGTCTAATTCAGTGTTTGACTAAGGGTAACTAGATGTGGCAGGTGAGAAATGCACCTCTCCTACATGCAGCCATGCAAACCTAGTGCTAACTGAATGTAGAGGACTAGAACTAAATGTAACTGACTCCTAACTCAACTTGACTAGTCATTACCTAAACTCAACTGATGAAGGTTGGTATCGGCACTCCCAGTGGCTCCTAAATTGTAGGAATTGATCTAGGAGGATCCTAAACTGATGCATGCAAGTGCAATAAGTGGAAGTAGGCCTCAATTAGTGTTCCCCACACTTTAGTAACTGGAACATGTGCCCCAATTAGGCCAAGTGGACCCAATCGTGCTAGTGACTAAAAATAGACAGGATGGACTCCCGATTAAGACATGATTCCTAATTTAGACATATGACCAAATTGGACAAGGGAGGATTAACAATACTAACACACCCCCTGAATTATAACTTGGGAAATCTATGGTCCCTGGTAACTAATACCATAGGTCACCCACTACATTAAGTAAAGTAAAGCAACTGCTTCATACAAGGAGCTGGGGAAAAAAAACCACATGGGAAGAAAAAGCCCCCCTCTAATTAAGAAGGTATAATCAGGATCAATTTGGTTCTTTTGTGAAAAATTATCCTAGGTATTGGAATGTGAACATCTCCATCATTATTTATGGATTAATATTCCTCTTTGGAAGAAGAATGATATGCTCAACTAAATCAGAAATATAGATAGTTTCCAGATGAAGACTGGACCCATGTAGAGCAACTGAAATCAACTGATAAGTGAGAAAATGTTCTTGAGGATTCACAACATGTCAGTAAAACTCAATAAAATGATATGTTTCAGCCATGAACAGAAAACCATGAGTGGTAAAATCATCCCCAAGTGTTGGGAGCAAGTGTTTAGGCGGATGCAGAATGTCTTCCTCTTTACTAATTATGTGAGGAGATGAGCATGTGATCAATGGTAGAGAAGCATTGGGACTGTGGATAGAGAATTATTTAGCTCCATAGTATGATATAGATTCAAAAATATATAATTATTCACAAAATAAAATATCATCAACCTCATAAGAGGAAACTAACACCAAATCCCCAGCAGCAGTTTTGAAGAGAAATTGCGGTACTTTATTTTTCACACCAGAATTAGTGAGAGCAGCTACAAGCATGACTGAAAGATTTTGGATTTTAAAATTTGAACCAAATAATATTATATCAGAAATTAAATAACATCTAAATAGGTTCACAACAGATCCAAAACTATGAAATGAAATCAAATCCCCAGCAGCAGTTTTGTAGGAGACTTGCGGTACTTGTTTTTTCACATCGTTGATGAGAACATCTACAAGCAGTACTGAAATATTATGAATTTGAAATATTAAACCAAGAAATATCAAATCGTATCCAAATAATACCATATCAGATTCAATAATTTTCATATCAGATACAAATAAATGGTCAACTGAGACGGTGGATGCATAGCTTTCTTCTTCTTCAAAATTCTGAATTTTGGTGCATGCAATCCTGCATGAATTTGCTGGAAGATCTAGATCAAGGGGAATGAATGGATCACTCTAGAAATATGATATTTATTCCAAAATATCCAAGGTATTACATATTTTCACACCAGCAGCAACATTATAGAGAGAAAAATCAAATTCCTCCACTTTTGGAAGCAATTACTAGAAAATTTTGCACATAATTCCAAGGAAAATCACCGGTGAATGTTTGCATGGAAGTGCAGCAGTATTTTTATTCAATATCAGAGATTCAAATGTATTCTTTGGTTTCATCCATATGAGGAGATGAGATATCATATATCTCATAAACTTATAGAGCATCAGGAGAAGGAGTCACTGTAAGGAGGTTGTCTTCAATTCGAATTGACTGTGTAGAAGCTGCTGCTTCTTCTTCATCTTGAAGAACTTCATCAGAGAGAGTGGAGGCCGATATTTTTGGATCATGGATGCTTATGGTACTGGATGTGCTCTCCAAAGTGCTATTATGATCCTCATCAATCATTCCAAAGGTTCTGTCCAATCTTGTCCAGAGTTCATGTGGATCTTTAATAGATCTACTGAGGTAGCGTAAGCTAGGAGAAAGAGCCATTTTCATTATTCCAAAATCTGCATCACATGCATTTAGCCATTCATTCTCACTCTCAAAATACTCTCCACTAAATCCATCAGACACCCAATAGATATCTTTTTTATTCAGAAATACAAACAGCTTCACCTTCCATTCAAAATAGTCTGAGGATCGAGTGAGAAGAGGAACTAATGAATTCATTTTGAAGTTGTACCTGCAAAAAAAAAAAGAGCACCATAAGGTCAAATAGCCTACACATTTAAAGTTTTCATCACACCCAGCATAGTTGATCAAGCTTTATCAACAACTCCTTAACTTCGGATATTAAGTGGTAAACCTTATGCTTTTGGTGCAGAGCTGAAAGGAGCAATTTTGCTAAAAAATGATCCAGTAGGAGATCTGAGGAGGAGAAGTGCCTTTCTCGCTGAAGCTTTGATACCATATTAAATTGAGCACATAGATACATGGACAAAAACACAACTCATAAGATAGATCACACAATTTACTCAGTTATTGAAGAATGAAATAGTGCAAAAATGGCTTGCAGCTGTGACTGCTTTTCATTAATCAAAGAGTAATTAGATCATGATTACAATGAAGTACAATGACTTAAACAGCTACATGGAATTAGAATCCACATGAGGAAATTCAAATTGATTAGACTATACTTGAATGTAGGTAACTAAGACCTTGTCCAAATCATTATTGGAGGACTCAATTGTTAACTAACCTTGTCTAAACCATTATCAGAGTTCAACGGAGTTTTAAAACACAAATCAAGTGTCTAATTCAATGTTTGACTAAGGTTAACTGAATGTGGCAGGTGAGAAATTTTTCTCTCTTGCATGCAACCATGCAAACCTACCGCTAACTGAATGTAGAGGACTAAAACTAAATGTAATTGACTCCTAACTCAGCTTGACTAGTCACTAACTGAACTCAACTAATGAAGGTTGGTATCGGCACTCCCCGTGGATCCTAAATTGTAGGGATTCATCTAAGAGGCTCCTAAACTAATAAATGAAAATGAAATCAGTGGCAGTAGGCCTCAATTAGTGTTCCCCACACTTTAGTAACTGGAACATGTGCCCCAAATAGGCCAAGTGGACCCAATGGTGCTAGTGACTAAAAATAGACTAGATGGACTCCTGATTTAGACATATGACCAAATTGGACAAGGGAGGATTAATAATCCTAACATTTCCGTGTATGGAAGAATCTGACTTGCTATCATATTGTTTTGGTCATATCACAAATTGTTTTTTTTAAAGTTCTACGTTTTCTCTAGAATAATTTCGACTTCTTAGAATTGTTTGTTGATTGTTATTGATCTTGAATATAGATATCAGAGAATACAACCCAGCTTTAATTTATTGATGGCACGAGGACGTGCCATATATTCGGTCTAGGGCAATGTTCGGCTCCGAAAATTGTCATTTATAATGAATTTATCTACATTAGTTTCCCAGCCTACGTACCAAAATTTAATACATCCATCCTTAAAAAGGGATATCTCTTACTATGTTTAATTAATTAAAACTCATAAACGTAAAAGAAGCTTAATCCCTCATTTTTTATGTATTATTGCATTTAGTTGGCATTTTAGCACTCCATACATCCCTTCACCCGACTTTGACTGCTGCACTCGTTTTGATGACATGTTTCTTATTGGTCCACTAAGCTTGGCTTGCCTTTGTCTTTTGTCTCTTGTCGATCCCATGATACCTTCATCTTCTGATTCTTTCAAGTCCTATTGATCATACAAGTGCAAATTAAAAACCATGATGATAAGATTTGGAATATTTTTTTAATTTCAAATAAATAAATAACTGAAAATATGTTATATTAGAATTATTAGTTAAGGTCATATGGGAAAGTGTAGTGGCTTAATGTTTCCACTTAAAACAAAATATTATAATATATATTAAATCATTGTAAAACTTTAACATTCACATCATATAAGCCACTTATATAATAATTAAGCCATGGCGGAAAAATGCATTGAATTCTTCCATAATTCCTCACGTGATATGTTTTTTATGCCATGGTTTGTTTTATTAACTATATGCCATGATTTTATGATTTATAACATAATGTATTTGTTTACCCAGGATATAAGGAGAATGATTTCAATCTTAAATGAACCAATTCACGAGATGTGGGTTTTGTTTCCCACCTGGCATACATGGTTTATGAGCTTCTACCTACAAAGATTCGCTTCACGTCCCGTCCAAGTATCCCACGGTTCTATTACGCAAATCTAGGAAACCAACACGCACGATTTGGGGAAAACAGTATGTTCAGTTTAACTCATCAATGGAAGTTGTTTTCATATTTTATGGCATTCCATTATTCGAGAGGTCGACCACTGAAAGGGTATACCTTCTGTCCATTGTAATCATTATTAAAATTCGTCTTTGGTTGTGAAGAAGGGACAGAGAAACATTTGTAAACTTTGCTTTTGATATTAATATAAAAAGCTCTACTGAGTTGTTAATTTTGTTTCTAGTTTAGTGTGGAACATCCTCTGTTCTTGAGAAGGCACCCTCGGCAACAATGGAATTCCTTGTTCATATAATTCGTTTTTGTTTATTTTGTGCAGATAAGTCATTTCGTTTTTGTATGCATATAGTTTGTTTTTTCTATAGATGACATTTTGTTGTTTATATTTTATAATTTTCCTGCGTTTTTATGCAACTTATATCTTTAGAATCCATTCATCCAGCCATTTGCACTATTCATTCAGGAAAACTTTCAATCTGTCTTTCAGCCTTTCATTTGAACTTAGACAGAATTTTCCAGAATTTACAGTCATTTCCACAATTGTTAATTTTGAGTTTTATACATAGATAGTTAATTAGAGTCTAGGTTGATTTTCCAATACTTTAACATGTCATGTAGCTAGTTTGAGATTCAAATGTGTCTTTAATATTTCCAGCACTCTATATTCAATTTGGTGTCCACTAGAGATTAATTATTTCAAGTTTGATTAATGATAAAAATCCATTTGTATTCAGCATACGTTTCACTGTTTAAATGAGAAGTAGTTCTGGTTTAAGTATAGCAGCACAGTTATCTTTTTGTTTATAGCATAAGTAGTTTATGAAATGTTTTCATTCGCTTGTATATCTAGAACCTAGGTTAATGCAAACTTGTTTTCAATGCTCTTATAGACTTTATTAAAACTTATTTTTTCTTATTTTTGAAAATAGTTCAGTATTTCATTTTAAGTTTTCATCCAAGCTTATAATTAGTCTTCATTCTTATTTCCATAGCATTCCCTTTCTTTAAACCTTGTTAGTTTCCTTTCTTCTAGCTATTGTGTTTCGATGGGTAGATTAAACTAGGAACTAGTTCCAATCCAAGTTTAATAAGTTCATTTGTATTAGATGCATTAGTTTTCAGTATTTTAAAGTTTCATTTTGAAAGTTCTCATAGCTTAGTTTAATAGAGATTTACTTTTAAAGTTATAGATCATCTGCGTTGCACTTGCATAATTGAGCAAGCTATCTTAGAATATAGTTTGATTCTCAGTAGAGATAACATAAGAATAATTTGTTTTTGTGCTATAGGTTTGCTTACATATTGAATGCATTTCCAGTTCTTTGAGTTATTGTTTTGTACTTAGTTTTAGGTTTGATTATAAAGCTCCAAGTTTAGTTTGCTTTTGGTAAATAAAGTTTTCATAGAATAGCTTGAGGTCTTACTAGAATAAAATTAGAAGTTGATAGGCATTTGCATGAGTTTGATAGATAGGCATTGCATGGGTATTACATGTCTCAATTTCAAAATAGTCCTTAGAGTTAAAATTTGTGTTTTGATTAGTAGTATTTCATTTCCGAGTATTCTAGCTAATTTTAAATGTCATTTACTTGATGTATTCTAGGTAGTATATATTAGTTTATTTCATTTTTAGGTGTAAGAGAATAGAAGTTAATTTTTAATTTCGGTAGTTTCATTTGGATTTCAAAGATGTAGTGTTAAGTTAGTTATATGGTTTGATAGCAGATAGGTTAGGATATCCTGGAATAATCTAGACTTTGGTTCTGCACATATAGTGTTTGCATCTCACAAGCTACCTTCCTAGGTTGAAAATTAAGTGTTGAATTAGATAGCATATATTTTCACCAATAGCACCGTCCTTCATCTTGCACGTCATCTTCGATCTTGCGCATCACCCTTGGTGTTGCACAGCTTATATTTATCAAAACTGTCTTCCAACAAATTTTGTATCTATGTCAATGAAAGGTATAGAGTCAGTGGAATTATTCTGCACTCGATTTATTGGTCTGATAAATCAATTGAAATATCAAGGAGAAAATATAGAAGACAAAATGGTTTTTGAAAATGTTCTTAGATGTATTCCCCCAAAATTTGAAGCTTTGGTCGTGACCTTGGAAGAAAGAAAAGACATGTCCCAGTTTACCACCTACCTAGATCCAAATCCTAGGATCTATCAAGCACCGAGAGGGATCAAATCTATCGAGGTACAAACCTCCTTGATTGCAATTGTTACAGCTGATTTTACCACACATGGTGGATCACACCTTTATGGCCTTTCCTGTCCCTCTGTAGACTCTTTAGACCCCATGGACAATTTTTGTACCTTTGATGTTTCTAGGATCATCCCTAAAAACATACAATAATTTCCATACGTGACTTTTAATCCCTTTCTCATGTATATACGTGGATTTGACCCTTAAACCTGTGTACATCAGGATGTGTGCAAAAGACCAAATTATTTTGGACTTTTCCTTGATGTGAATCTGAATCACTTGTCTCTTGGCCTTCCATATGCCTTGAGATCGCTCGAATTCGACCTTCCATTACCCCATTGAAGAGCTATATAAGGAACCATTTGGATACATTGAAGGAAGATAAATTAAAGATCAAGAAAACTATAGTCCATTGTTGCGAGAGCTTATACTTGAGTCTACATCCCTTTGTCCCTTGGAGCACTTTGTGTTCTTCCCAAGATTGTCTTTTGCTTGTGAGCTTGCTATGGAGAGATGGAGGATTGAAGTGGTGGAGGCCCAAGTGGCTACTTAGTTTCTCCGATTCGAAGACGTGCCGACAGAGGTTGTCACTATTGTAATCTTCGTTTTATATCAATAGAAATATCTTTTCCTGTCCAATAATGTGTATTTTCATGAGTATTTGATCCATGGATGCATATAAATGCTTATATGTTATTGATTATATATGCTAGAATATATCTAACACAATTATATATAGCATGCTTGTCTTGTTTGCTGAATGTTGAGGAAGCAAATTACCAATACAAGTGGGAGTGGAAAAGATCAGCGGGGATCTACATCAACCGTTAGGAATATGGTATGAATTGATATCCTTTAGTGTTAGATGTTTGATTTATCTTGCATATAGGAAATGATTTATTTATGGAATTAATGTGTCTGTTGTGGTACCCCAAGCCATAGGAATTTCTCTCCGTAACATAATTGGCGACTCCACTAGGGATCGAACCCAAAATCATGCCATAGGAATTTCTCTCCATAACAGCAATACCTGAGAAGAGGTTTGGACCTCAGTATATTTGATCCCTCTGAGCACTTGATAGAGCATAGGATTTGGATCTAGGTTGGTTTCAGTCATGGGAGGCAACACAAAAATCGAGTTTGATCAACATTGAAAGGAATAGGTTAAGTTGAAAACATAGATACAATTATGAGGATTATCATAATCTAATTAATAAGTATTAAGGATTGAGTAAATTGTTAAACTGGAAAATAGAGACAATAATTTTGTAAGGATTAGCTAATGTTCTAGATTTTTTTAATTGTTATCAAAATATTCTCTACCTGAATTAATCTATTCTCTCTCTTTATTAAATGTCCTCGTAAATTTGGTTTGATTCGTGGTAATTCGTGTTGATTGTTCCTAATTGTAACTTGAACCTTCAAATGCAATTTGGAATTCTCAATATAGAACTCTGTAAAAATACCATTGTGCTTTTATTGCAAGAGTATTTTTAACATTCTGAGTATAGAACTCTGTCAAACTAACATTCTTCTTTTATTGCACAAGCATTTTTAACATATTTAGAGAGAAATAAAATGCTTTACTAATGAGTTATTTCCCTTAACTGAACTTATTTTCAACTATACATATCGACTCTTACAATTATTTTCTATTTCATCCTCGGCAATTGCATTTTTTTCTAAAACTCCAATGTTTAGAGTTTAGTTTCAAGTTTCAAAGGTTGTAAGGCCATGATTATTTTCCTTTCAAATTCTTTCTTCAAATAAAAGATTCCGCCATTTAGGTTGCCATGCAATATTTATATCAATGAACTCACTCGTCTCTCTCTCTTTATATTCAGTATGTTGAAGGTATTGATTAGTGTTTGAAATAATATATATTTTTTAATTTTATAATCTTCTTTAAGGAGTAGTTTATTATTTATTTTCTTTATTTTTAATTGAAATTTGATAATAAAAAAATTAACAAATATCCTTGAGTGCAATTTACCATGGGTTGTTTAAGAAACCTTGCATGGTTGTTTATAAGGC
>LPNX010111004.1:80308-106556 GCA_001517045.1 Pseudotsuga menziesii | reverse complement strand
GACAGCTGTAGGACATATGTAATATGAATCATTTTGAAAGGGATTTGATATCCCATTTTTGTAGGGGATCGAGCCAAACTTTTAGGATCTATAGTTAGTATTAGATAATATATTTTTGATATAAAAACATCTATCGAGCTAGTATAGAAAGGGGTTGGCAGTTTTGGGATGATGCTGGATGTATGCTGAACCATTTTCTGTATAGCATAATATCTTTACAACTTCACAGGTTCTAGTTTTGAATGTGATATGATGATGTTTTGTTACTGTATATTATGAATTGTTTTCTTCGATAATTCTTTTATATCTGTGGTCATTAACAATCCATGTTATAATTATTATTGAAGGAAATAGTTATCTTTTGTTTTATAAACAGTTACATTTACACTTTATATTTCAGGATCATAGAATCCTTTGCTTGAATGCTGTTTTGACTGTTATGTTATCAGATTCTTATGATTTTTCAGCCCTCACTGTCTTACCAACCTGTTGAACACTTGGATCTTTTCTGTGAATAATTGTATTTAATAGTCTGTGACATATACCAGCTGTATATACATAAGTTGTATTGTGATTTTATTCCTGAAAACTGTACAAACCTATGATACCACCCTTAGGCTTTGTTTTAGTCTGTATTTTGATTTGATTTTATTTTGATTTAGTCTTTATCAGACTTAAGATTTCCTTAAGCTTGGATCCCCTGTAGTCTAGGTCCAACTTTAGGGATAACAAGTCCTACTGTAACACCCCGATTTTGACTGCGTTTGCATTAAATGTATATGATGTATATATTGTAATTAATCGTGGTGTGGAGCTAAAGGAAAAAGCCCCACCATCGATTTAGCATTTAATGTTTCGGTGATTATAATCGTTGCCGATGATATATCGTGATATCCGGCACATTATAATTTTGGCATCATGTAATTATGCATTTTAATTAAAATGAACCCCAACCAGCTATGTCAATGCAACCATAATGAAAAGGGAATGATTTTTCCTAAGGATACGGAGGGGGAATTATTAAGCTTTGGGCCAATGGGGAAAAGCCAAGTGTCAGCTGTTAAACCCATTTAGTTGTCACCCACCCTTTTGACTTACTCACCTTTCCCTTGTCTCAATCATTCAACTACCACATTAAAAACCTCTGTTGTTAGTTAGGAAGTTATTGCTGGGCAGTGGTGTGTGGCAGGACTGTCAGTCCTTTCCCACATGCACACTCCACCAGCGGACTCTTTCACCCTCACGTGGGAATTCTTCCATCTTTTCCCATCCTCACGTAGAGACAGTCGTTCTTATCCTCATCCACAGGTTTGGGCATTTTTACTCACGCAGAGAGCTGGGAGAGCGGCCTCACGAGCACGATTTTGCTGTGTGTGTGAATTTCATGGTTGGGGGATTTTGCTGCATGTATTTCTCTTCGTTGTGGGTCTGACCCTATGAATTCACCTCCACGTGGGTTGTTTTTCCTTCCTCACGCAGTTGAGAAATCAATTGTCGTTGGTTTCCCCATGATTTTTGTTTGTTGTGGGTTCTTATTAAGTCATTTTTGGCCACGATAGGGCCAAGAACGACTCAGGAATCGAATTTCCGTCAGAGCTGTGTATTACCCAAATTGTCACCTCGGTTGTTATATGGTGTTTGATTTTTTTTCTTTCACAGAGCTGTGAATTGCTTGACCTTGCTGTGTGTATGAAGTAGTTGGTCTTTGGACTGTATTGGAGTGGGGATGAAGGTTTGGTATGCTTGATAAACCTGGTGTGTTTGGGAGCCTCATAGACAGAGCTAGAGGGATGGATTTCTTCTCCACAACCCCTGAATAGCACTGGAAGGGAATTCAAGGCCTCAGGGACTAAGTAGCAGAGAAGGGACTGATTCCTTTTGTTGGGTGTGTGTGGGTGTCCTAGAATTCAGGCTAGTTCTGGTGTAGGTGTCCTTAGCTCTTCAGTGAGCCCACCAGCTTAGCATTAAGCTTTTCCCAGCTCGCTGATGGCCTGATAAACCCAACTATGTTGGCTTTGCTTATATGTGTATCTTTGGCTATGTGTGAGCCTACTTAGTTCCTTATTCCTTGGGGAATCATGCTTAGCTCGGGGGTGGCAGTATTGCTGAGAGACTAAGGAGCACACTGGCCTATGGTTGGGTGGAATGTTGCAGCGACATAACTAGTTGTGGGATGAGTTATTCATAAGATAAGTATTCTTGTGTTCAATCTCTGCAATCATATTTGATGTTTAATGAATTATTATTAACATTTTGAATGCCTGAATGTATGTTTTGCTTCCACTGTATGCTGAATAATTATGCATCTTTGCATGTTTTACTTAAAAGCATTTCAATTTTCTTTTTATGTATGTACATGTTCATGGGGCTAGTTTCCCGGATAGTTAATGGTATGGTAGCTTGCTCTTCGTCAGTCAGAGGGTCGGGGATGTTACATCTACAAGACCAAGATGGGTAGCAAAGACCATTCATGCAGCTAGGGAACTAGCTGGAAATCCTAATGACACTAGGAGTACTAGATATCAATTTGAGAGTGCCCTTTGTGTGAAGGATCCTCTATTTGATGAGAAGTGCTATATGATGGTTGAATTAGATCCATAAACATATGAATATGCAACACATGATCCAATATGGAAAACATCCATGAAAGAAGAATTCAGCTCGCTTTAGAAGAACAACACTTGGGAACTTGTTGATCTTCCCCCGGGGAGGAAGCTAGTTCAATGTAAGTTGTTTTCAAGACTAAGTATGCTGCTGATGGTTCACCTTTGAAATATAAGGAAATATTGATATCCAAGGGCTACTCACAAGTACATGGTGTTTACTACAATGAAACTTTTTCACCAGTGGCAAAGATGGACTCCATAAGGCTAGCTCTAGCCATTGCAGCTTCGAAGCAGTGGGAGGTACATCACATGGATGTGAAGTGTGCTTTCCTAAATGGATATCTCACTGAGGAGATTTACATGTATCAAACTGAAGGGTTTGTTTCTAATCCATCTTTAGTGTGCAGGTTAAAGAAATCATTGTATGGGCTCAAGTAAGCCCCCAGGGCTTGGTATGCCAAGATTGATGGCTTTTTGCTATCACTGAGTTTTGTTCGATGCAAGTCTGATTCTAATGTCTATTTGAAGCTGATTCATGGTTCTTTGATGATTATTGTCTTGTATGTGGGTGACCTACTAATTACAAAAAGTTCAAAGAAAGAGATTGCCTCCTTGAAAGATGCAATGAACCATGCATTTTCTATGACATATTTGGGATTGTTGAGCCAATTCTTGGGTCTCGAAATTGCTCAATCCCAACATGGAATCAAAGTACATCAGTCCAAGTATGCTCTATATTTTCTCAACAAGATCAACATGAAATATTACAAGCCAAGCAAGACTCTTTTCCTTTCAAGAGTTAAGCTTGAACAAGTAGGTTCTTCTCCTATGTTAAATAATACATTGTATAGGCAGTTGATTGGGTGTTTGCTTTTTATTACACACACTCAATCTGATTTATCTTATGCAATTAGTGTGGCTTAAATATAAATGGATTAGCCTCATGAGATCCACTAGAGAGCGACCAAAGGATCCTAAACTTTGTTCAAGGAATAAGAACTCATGTGATACTTCTACAAAGCAAAATATGATCTTGATTTGATTGGGTTTACTAACAGTGATTGGGAAGGTGACAACATAGATTGAAAGTCTACATCAGGATATGTGTTTATGCTTGCAGAATGGCCAATTAGCTGGTCAAGCAAGAAGCAGAGTGCCATATCACTCTCATCTACAGAAGCAGAGTATAGAGGAGTTGTAAATGCAACAACTCAATGTTTGTGGTTATAGGGGATACTTGGAGAATGTGGCTTCGAATTAGATTTTTCAACTATTATCTACTGTGATAATCAAAGCACGATTCGAATTTGCAATGATCCAGTTCAGAGACAACGGACCAAGCACATTGAGATCCATATGCACTATATCAAACAACTTGTGCATGATGGTACCATTGATCTACTCTTCTGTACATCTTCAGAACAAGTAGCATGCATCTTCACCAAAGTCTTTTGTGAGAAGACCTTCATCAATTTCAAATCATTGCTAGGGATTACTGATCATACTGTGAAGCATGATTGATGATAATATTTCCAAATTTTGTTTTTCCTGTGCATGTTTAAGGGAGGATTTTCCCACTAGGTTTTTGCCTCTTTCCTTGGTTGTATGGACAAGCAATATGTAAAGGGTGACTAAGAATTGTTGTTAGGCCCTATAGTTTTCTGATATTTACTCATAAAGTCAAGCTTAAGGGAGGGTGTTAGAATAATAAACCCATACTTACCTACATTAGACATTAATTTAATTAGTTTTGTCTTATTACCTAGCTTCATAGATTCCATTTTATGCTAGTTGCCTTCTACATGTACTAGAAGTCAACACATGATAAAACTAAGTCATGGAGCACTTGGGAAACATCCTAGAAACCCAATTTAGCATGTCTTTTTTATTCCAGATCCTCCAAAGCGCATATCTTCTTTTTCTGAAAAGCTACATGTTTTAAAGTTTGATTTAAGGAAAAAGGAAAAGCTAGACTAGGTGTAGTTGCCTTGTTTTTTTCCCACATCATCCTCCCTCCTTTTCTCCAAATAAAAGCATGTATGAGTTGTCTTTCCATCCCTCTTTAGCTTTCTCACTTAACTTAGCAAATTCATGAGTATCTACTTAGATTTGGAAACTGCTTTATGCACCTATGGGGGATTTGACTAGATTTGGTAAGCCTGCTTTTTGACTATTTCAAATGGAATATTTATGCATTCAATTCTCTCATGTAATTATATATTATAGCATCCTACTACTTCATAAGGTTGACTATTGTAAACTTATTCAACACAGATTAGTGTTATGCTCCATTTTCAGTCTTCTTTGGTGTTAATTTTGCATGTTTGATTAGCAATTTTGAGAGTGTAATTGTTCAATATCTTGGGTTCAATTTCCACACCAATCTTGAACTTTGAGGTTTTTCTTGGGTCCCATTACTACCTTCTATGGTTGGAGAAAGATATGAATAACCTTGAGAAGAGATAGAATACAATCCTCTTTTCTTATTGACAAACAAATCGTTAAGTTCTGGCCTCCAATCTTTCCAAGTTTTCATTTTCTATGGTGTAGAGGGGGACTGTGAATGTGTGGGAGAAGGCAGATGTTGAGTCATAAGATGCATCTGATCCTTAGGTGCTAAGGAATTTCATTGCTCTCCAACATTGTACCCACATTTTGTTGAGCTTTTCCTCATGGTGTTTAGGAGAACAAGGTATTTTTTTCTCATATATATCTGATGTATCCAGAATTTTGAGTGTTGTTTCAATCTTAAAATCGCTAGTAGTCTCTTCTTTTTTCTTAAAATATTTCAAGAAGGAGAAATGCCTTTGTTGAGGGAAGCCACCAAAAACATCATCCATTTTCTTCCTGCATGTCCCATTGTTGAATTCCTGAGGCTAGTTGAAATGGGAATAAGCTACACCAGGTGGCTCTGTAAAGTTAGTTAGGGAAGGAGAGGAGCAAGTGCTTGAAATAACATAAACATCATTTGAATCTCGAGAGGGATAGCTAACTCCTCGTCTACAAGGGAGGCCAAAGAGGAGAGACCTATCTTGCTTTGGAGAGAGAGCAATTGGCTTGCACAATCATAACAGCTATTCAAAACATTTTCTTAGCAAAAAAACAATTTAAGGCTCCACCATTTAGATGACAGAAGGTATCTAATATGCTTATCTACAAATTCATAAATCAATAGACATTCTAGAACTGAATGGTTAATATAAGATGAATATAATTAATGGTTATTTATTGGTCCATTTTGCTCCAAGACTTAAATTTTGGTCATTATGCATAGAACTATTTAGTAGAAGTAGGATGATTTCGTATGATGCAAATATTTGAGGTTCTAATTTAGAGGGGGATTTCAAAGTACCCTTGATTTTTCCATGTGCTGGCATCTTAACCCCATCACATTTTCCATTGTGATATGCTTTGTACATTATTGCATTATTAATAGAAATTTAGAAGCATATTTTAAAAATAAAGAGTGATCATTTTTACAACAAAACATAGGCATCTAATAGAAGAGCAGGAACCTAAGCTTTGACGTGAATGCAGACAAAGAATGGTCCTTTACCATCCAAGAGAATGGAGGCTGATGCAGGATTGGCTTCTCAGAGATTTGCCGCGAAGATGATGATGATTTTGATATGGATCTTGAGGGCCTTGAAATTGAACTTTTGGTTGCCGATTCTTCACAAAAACTACTAGAAAATTCATCAACACCTCTAAAAATATCACCATAAAAATCATCACCAGAGGCTCTGGGCCTGGTAACCGTGCCACCCAAATCCTCCCCACAAGAAGAAACCTCATAAACATGCAACTTTGACCCTCCAAAGACAGGGAGCTCAAGCACTGGCAATGAAGAGTTTTCATACAGGGGCAGATCAAATACATGCAAACTAGGGCCCGTGGACAGATTCAATTCCCTTTCAAATGGTTTGAATACTTCATCATATGACATCACAGAATGAAATAATAATGTAGAAAACAATAACATAGAAGAATGAGTTATGAATTCTCAATTGAATACTAGAACATTGACAAAAAGATAGATGCAAAGGTAAGAAACATAGATACAATGCCATGTAGATATGCTTGAAGTGCATACATTGAAGGGACTCTCTAGGGTGGACACTCTCCATAAAACAACGTATCACCATGAATTTCCCTCAATACATACTATGTAAGCACATTAAAGATGGGACACCTCTATTGATATTTTTCTATAGGAATTATGGATTGGCCTTCATTTTTAATTTTGGTTCTCAATCTTATCTCAATGCAAAAGGCATGCTACAGGAGTATCTTATGTAAATTTTTGGCACATAAAAATGTATTTTTAAGGCTGTTGCTACACAAAGATACCATATAGACTGCTCAAAACATGTCTATACTTAAATTTATTGTTGTTTATAAATTTGTCTCAATGCATAGGTCAGCCCATAATCAGCCCAGAATGTTCCTTTTTGTCGCTTTCTATGGTAAGAATTTGAAATGATGATGTTTACCACTATTTCAATCCACATACTTGCCTATAATCATTGTTAGAAGGAGACAACATAGGCATGAGCATTGACTAAAAATTAGGATCCCATTTTTTCCATCAAATATGAGGTTTTTCCATCACTTAAAATTTTGGGTGCTTCTTTCAACTTATGTCTACTAAAGAAAACCACATGAGACCCTTTTTCTAGAAATAGCCTCCAAAAGTACACTCAATTTTGCCAATAGTGGCAAACTTTTATTAGTTTCCAAAATCACCAACATTTGTATCCTTAGAACAACAACCTCAAATGTCACTATGGACAGATTAAGATATGTGTGTTATCTGATGCTTGTGAAGATCAGATCTGGATTAAGAATGACATCATCCAAAACAATGTTTCTCCTAAACAAGTCCTACAAAAAAAAATGCATAGTGTTCTAGGATCATCCTTCAAGGTTTCAAGAAGAAAGACCATCTCAGCCACATACTAGGGCATCGACAAAGCTAGTAACAAGAATATGAACCAATCCAAGTTTCAAAATTTATAAACACTCAAGTGAACACCCATGCAATATGGGGGTTAATAGGGAAGATGGAAAACAACCCTGTCTACCAAGTAGGGATCGATATAGAATAAAATTAGTCACCCTCATTTTGTATTTGAGGATATTCTCAGCTAGAGAAACCCCATCATCAAACCCAATTTAATTTTGTTCAAAATTTAGAGTTTAATGAAAATTCCATGGTCCAAGTACTGAAGGAAGAGCCTGTAGTAATTCTTAACTTATTTGGGCATGGAAGATATATTGAATCTCACTAGTGACATGAAAGTTCACAAGCCTGTCTTAAATAACAATATTAGTACCCAATTTCTGATATTACATGGGACTTAATATTTTATTAAGATCCTTAGAACTAGCAAAAGAGGATTTTTTTATGGTAACCATATGACATACATCTAGTCTAAATTTTAGAATCCCATCATTCAAAAATTTCAATTATGAACCTCTTCATTTCTTAATCTATTAGTAATATCTAATCTGTATGTGTCTTTGTCTATAGAATAGTTATGTTATTGAATGAACTAAAACACACTCATTAAATGCTTGACGCTTTATGATATGCGTGGGTTATCTAGTTCTTTATTTGTGCATAAAGTGATAGGTTGTTTGAAATAGGATCCAGCTATAGGTAGTGCTCATTATACATTGGGTTTGTACTGGGCCAATAAGGCTCAAAAGGAAAGGTTGGTATCTTATTAAGTAAGTTGAAAAAATTACAGTCCTGATCATATATGTTCATTTGGCATATTTATTAGTTCTTTGTATGTAGAAAAGTAATACACAGGAGTCTTAGAAGATGCTATAATTGAGGAATTCTGTATTGTAGTTTTTTCTCCCACAAAAGGTTTTGTACTCATTTTTCTAACACATGAGGAATATGTAATGCTCATACACTTTCCATGTTCCCTTTAAAGTATTGAAACCATTTATATTTTGTGTAGTAGCTTAAATGTTTTTTGATAGCGTTGGTATGAAAAAACAATTATGCTAAATTATAGTTTTGTATGATCTTGAAATAGGATTCAGAATATGGAGGAAAAGTTAGTGTGATAGTTGATAAAGTTGAGAGCATGTTAATTTATAGGGTGGTGCAGTGATTGTCATGGTGTGAACACTCTTTAATAGACACATTGTTTCTTCTTGTTGAATAGTTTTATATACTTTCATCTCCAGCATGTTCTTATTGACCTTGACTATGAAAATGATATTAAAATAGTGATCTTGTCTAACAAACTTATTTTGTTGAATATTCTCATATGGATGATTAAGTAAAACTATTTTCTTCAAATGGACTTCACCTTGACAATCACTTGTTATAGAATTTTAAATGTGAAGCTAGATGGAATGTCGTGTATGCAAGAAATTAGCTGTATTATTTCTAATGAAAATTCAGTAATTTTTATGATAAATGCAGTTGGAATATGATTAATCGATTATAAAAATCCATTTTTCTTGGATTGTATGGGTTAACATTTGATAATCTCAACACCCAAATACCCAAAATGATGCATTGTTTAAAGTTGCAAATTTAACCATACAAATTTTTAGTATCATCTCTTTGAATTATATGTTTTGTGACATATAATGATGTTGAGTTTTGGTAGTCATTTTTCAACGCATTTGTATCTCATGTGTAATATCTTTGATATGATTACAGATCAGAATATTAATCAATTCTGCAAATTTATATTAAAATTTTTGAACTACAAAATCTACCATTCGGTGCACTGGCAGAGTAAGGAAATCAAGGTTTCAGCTAGGGAAATTTTGTAGAGGCAAAGTGAGAAGAGGATATCAAAAAAGAGTGAGTGAAGATTTGGAAATCCATTCCCCTAACACATTTATATCTGGGATCATTGATATTTCAGAGTCCGCGTTGCGAAAACTTACTATCATGTTGTTGGGTCACCAAGCCGTGAAACTAGGGAATATCAATCCATATTTCGATAAATGGCTTAGGAAAGTTGTAGAGATGATATTCAATCATAAAATAAGGTTCTGAACTATTTATAACACTTTGGAACAGCTCGTAATAGTTTGGGATCAATTTGGGAAAAATAGGCAGTTTTGGTCTAGAGAGACCCTGCGTAGTGAAAGGTTCCAAAAGGCAGTACAGTCACAATAAAAATGGGTTCTTGAGTTATGTATGGGAAGGTGGGCCTTTCAGTGACCCAATGAAACTTACTGATCAAATTTTGGGTTTACAGAAATTTGTTTATGCAAGAAATGGTGAAACTAGTTATTTAAAACTAGCTTTCTAGCAAGGGTACGAATTTAAGCACATAAATTATTACAGATTGCTTTATATAGTGATATTAAATGTGAAAGATATAAATAAAACTCCATTGAACATGTATAACCCACTCAATCACTCCCACAACTTCATATAATCTTGATTGCACTGAAATTCATCAAAATCCCCCCATATGCTGGCAAAACAAGCTTTTAATGTGCAATAAGGAAGGTGATATTTAATGAATGATATATTTCGACTTGAGGCAATGAAGAAACAAATTTATAACCTGTTCATATATCATAATTCATATGACAACTGACGAATACAAAGGTGACTCCAAAATGATGGGCAGGAGGCCCGAATCCTCACTAGAAGAGGGATGTGAACATAGGTGAAGTAGGGGATTCACTGGAGATCAACCTATCGGTTATGGAGGATGCAATATAATTCTTGAATGAGCTTCACCGGCTGACCTTAGCGCTACATAGACCTGCAATAGATAGAAAAGGGAATGGAAGAGAAAGGAGGAGGGGTTTGGGGATTATCACCCAATGGCCTGAGGCACAACACTAAGAGAGTATGCTCACATAGCATAACCACAATATCAAAACATCCAAACTCAATAATGGATTTGGAAATTCCCTTAAGTATACCGTGGGTGACTTGTTGAGCAAGTCCTTCACCTGTTGAACAAGTAACCTACTTGCCAATCTTGTTCCAAAGCCATGAGTGGCCCTCCTTGATGGGATTAGCAATTTTGGTTTGCAAATGACTTTTCCTTGTTTGTATAACTTAACCCAAAGTGGAAATTCTACCTCCTTAAGAAAAAATAGCAAGTATGAATCTTAGTAAATGTTTCCATGTTTGTATCCTTTAGTCCAAAATAGAAACTACACCCTCCTTGAGTAATTAACAAGTTTGTGCATAAGGTAATCTTTCCTTGCTTTTCATCCTTGCATCAAATTGCAAACTAATTTGGATAGTTTCTATCTTTTCTATGACATGTTTCTTTTTCCTTCTTTTGCATTGTTTCCATTTTCCCATCCTTGGAAAGTTGCCTAATGCACCATCCTTCCTTGACAACTCATTTCCACCATTAATTATTTTTCATAATAATTAACTAATTATAAATAACATGAATTTAGAAATTACATGCCTCCATAGTTTTAAATAATCAAAATTCCTGGGCATTATTAATTAATGCAATGCTTAACTCCTGGACACTTGACAAGGTCAACACTTTCAAGGTCCCTTCAAAGGAGGGACATGACAGTCCTCCCCTTCCAAGTCTGCTTGTCCTCAAGCAGAATCACTCCAGAGTGCTGCAAAATTTGTCATCCATGCTTCTGTTGCACCACTTTGATTATAGTCATTTTTGCATTGACCACTTCTTTCAACAAAATTGTGAAACCGGTTAAGGTAACTGAGTATAATGCCTGGATCCCACTTCCTCCTCTGCAAGGATCCAAAAATTTCTGTCCCTTTTGGAAATATTTTATTCCAAAGAATGCCAGGTTCCCGTGGTATTATTTGTCCCCTTCCAAACATCAGTAACAACAAAAAAATTCTATCTTCGTAGAAGATGAAAATGAGGATGTGAAAATCATACCACCACACTGATAATTGATCACTTCCCATGAAAAACTGGATATCTTCGAGACTCTCCCACCAAGCATGGAACTTCTTAATGTGGGACTAAATCATGTTGAGCTGCTCTAAAGTATGAAAATACATGTGCAAGGTAGCAATGGAACTCATGTCATTGTTGTTATGAATGCACATGTGGTTATCCCATGCCCCTCCATGTATACTGAAAGCATCATATAGCAGCCATACATTCTCATGCCACTGCTCATACAATTTCTCTGATGTGTCTGATGTCTCTCCATTGATGCAAGCAAGATGTTCACCCTCCAGTGCACACATCTCAATCATGTGTCTAGCCACCCAATCAATGGACGCACAAAATTTCATGCTAAAATATTCAGGTGGGAATAATTCATCTACTACTAATGCACTTATCAAACAACATGGCTTGACCATCGATCGCTCAACTAGAAGAGTGGAAGTATCATGCTCCTCTTGTGGCATCAATAGAAAAAATCCTTTCACCCAAATTTCATCCCCACATGATGTGGCTGAAATAGAAGTGTGGGGTGAAGAATTGTGAGCCAAATCCCTACAATTCTCATCCATCAAGATAATGGATCCACAACTTCCTCCATTGGTTTTCTCAGTGACAGTGTGATCATATGCCTCCAAAATTGTACAACATTTTCCTAGAGGCAACTCATAATCTCTTAGGAACCATACAAGTGCTTGGTCTTCATATTGCTTGACCTCAAACTCCTCACACACATGCAAATCAGAATGCACCTCATGTGTATGTGTATGGGAGGTCTCAAATAGCTGCAAAATAAGTCTTTGTTGTTGTTCACATGTCAAGACAATGTCAGTCACAACAAAAAAATTATTGCAGAAATAAAATTCTTTACCTCCCAAGTTCTTCATTCCCAAGGTGCCTCTATCCACCCAATAAATGGATGAACAAGGAATTTTATTTGCTGATCCATATTGAATGTGATCAACCATCTTTCTCAAGGAGAAGAACACTTCATCCTTCCTCTCAATCTCAATGAGTGCTTGGCCCAGATTTTCTTCCTCATAGATTTTCACAAGCACCTACAAATCTGCTCCTCCCTCATGGTTGTCCTCCACATGAGGTTCCTCCATTATACCCAAAACATTTCCTTCCATGCAGCATGAAAGGTGTGACACCTTCAACTCCTTTTGAAGTTTAAATATATGCAACTTTGACTCTTGAAGGGATCTTTGTGTTCTCTTCAATAAGTTACTGGTGATCTCCAACTTATTAGTCAGATTATTTGATTTTTTTCTTCCTTCTTGAGTGCACTATGGTACATTTCAGCCACCATGAGGAGATATTCTCTATCAGATATTAAGTTCATATAGCTCTACTTAATATTTTCCATTCCTTTTTTCAGTGCTATGCACTCCTCCAGAAAGGCATCTTCTTCCATATCTCCACTAGAAGCTTTCCAACAACATCTTGCCACCAAGGCATTGATGTCAAAAAAGTTTTTCATGGCTGCCCTAAGCTTCTTTTTGTCCTCCTTTAGTGATCCACTCAAATGATGTGTCTTACCAAGAATATCCTCCATCAAGGTTTCTTCTTCTAATAGATGACATATATGACCATTTTTCTTATGGCATGGATCCACCACACAAAATTCATCCTCAACATATAGGTCAGCCTTTGAATTTTCTGCACACTCACTTCCACGATGTGAAGTGGAGGGTATATCTGAAGGTTTGAATGACATGTGATCAGAAACAATTTCATGGCTTGTCATTAAAGCTTCATCATGTTGCAATAAAGTCCAAAATTCTGAACCATGTTGCTCCCTTTGCATCACATTTCTCTCCTTCGAATTTTCTAGTTTACACCCAACTGGTAGGGGCTTGTCTCCCACTTCATTAGGAAGATCAATTGATGATTTAAGATATGATATATTTTATTCTTTTGGATCTAATACAAAAGGTCCCTTATCACCATTGACAACATCAGCCTTCTTTGCACAGATTTTGGGATCAACAACAGAGAAACTAGGAGTGAATTCCTCTCCTTCACAATGGGACTTCATTTTGCAGTCCTCATCTGCACATGAAGTATTTTCATCCTCCCACGGATAATATGGTTGCAGGTGAACATGAATGCTTCAAAATTCAGAACCTTTATCATCCATGTTCTTCATCTTACCATCTTCCTGTACAGATACTTTGATGGCCTGCTCCTCCATCAAATTTTCTGGTTCACACCCAAGCGGTGTGGCCTTGTTTTCTTCTTCCTTATGTGGCTCCTGAGGTGACTGTAACTATGATTTTTTTTCCCTCTTTTGGATATGATTCAAAATATGTATTTCCACCACCATATGAACCCACATCCTTAGCAGTGGTCTGAATATCAGTCACAAGGAAACTGGAAGTGAATCCATCTTCATTCTCTTGTTGGAGTAATGGGAAACAAACAAGATCTTCTAGAGCATCTTCTTTCAAATAGCTTGAGGTTTTTCCTTCTTGAATGGTATTATGATCATTAATTGCAGATAATATTCTTGAAGAAAAACCAAAGAATCTCAGAATGCTTGAACATGCTAATGGATTTGATGACTCTTCATTTTTTCTTCCTCCTCATTGCTTAGAGAGGTGGAACAACTTGGTTCCTCTATGGATGATTTGTTTCTATTGAAAGAGTAATAATATACATTCTTAGGCTCAAATACAAATTTGCAATAAAAATAATCTTTGAGAGGAATGGATTTACAAATCACTCCCCCCAAGGAAATATACTCTTTGTAGTGGTGGGGCAAGTTTTCGACTGCATCTATCATCTTTGCTATATCCTTCTTAGGATTAGCCATGGGTAGTTCCACATTGCTTTCTTCATACTCTATATGGTCATAAAAGTAACCATCATTTTCTCTTGAAATTTGCAACCCATCATTTACATAGATCACCTCTTCTTCTTCAACAAACTGATCAAAGCCATTATCTTCAACTACTGGTACAGCCCTCATGGTTGCAACTTGAATTGGTGATCTACAAAATTTGTCAATAGAGAGCCTTATTTCCAATAGAGTGGAGAAAAATGCTCTTATACCACTGTAATATCTCTGATCTAATTACAGATCAGAATATTAATCAATTCTACAAATTTATATTAAAATTTATGAATTACAAAATATACCATTCGGTGCACTGACAGAGTAGGGAAATCAAGGTTTCAGGTAGGGAAATTTTGCAGAGCCAGAGTGGGAAGAGGATATCAGTAAAGAGTGAGTGAATATTTGGAAATCCATTCCCCTAACACATTTAGATCTGGGACCATTGATATTTTTTAGTCCGCGCAGCAGAAACTTACTTTCATGCTGCTGGGTCACCAAACTGTGAAACTAGGGAATATCAATCCATCTTCGAACCAGTCGCTTAGGAAATTTGCAGAGATTATATTCAGTCATAAAATAATGTTTTGAACTATTTATAACACTTTGGAACAGCTCATAATAGTTTGGGATCAATTTGGGAAAAATAGGCAGTTTTGGTCTAGAGAGACCCTGCGTAGTGGAAGGTTCCAAAATGAAGTATGGTCACAATGAAAAGTGTTTATAGATTTATTTATGGGAATGAGGTCCTATCAGTGACCCACTCAAACTTACATATTGAATTTTGGGTTTACAGAACTCTGTTTATGCAAGAAATGACAAAACTAGTTAGTTAAAACTAGTTTTCTAGCAAGGGTATGAATTTAAGCACATAAATTATTGCAGATTTCTTTTTGTACTGATATTAAATATTACAGATATAAATAACACTCCATTGAACATGTATAACCCACTCAATCACTCCCACAACTTCATATAATCTTGATTGCACTGAAATTCATCAAAATTCCCCCATATGCTGGCAAAACAAGCTTTTAATGTGCAATAAGGAAGGTAATATTTAATGACTGATATATTTTGACTTGAGGAAATGAAATAAATTTTTTATAAGCTGTTCATATATCAGAATTCATATGACAACTGACCAATACAAAGGTGACTCCAAAATGATGGGCAGGAGGCCCGAATCCTCATTGGAAGAGGGTTGTGAGCATAGGTGAAGCAGGGCCTTCAATGGAGCTCGATATTTAGGTGATGGAGACTGTAATATACTTCTGGAATGAGCTTCACTGGATGACCTTAGCGCTCCATATACATGCAATATATGGAAAAGGGAATGGAAGAGAAAGGAGGAGGGGTTTGTGGATGATCACCCAATGGTTTGAGGCACAACATTCAGAGGGTATGCTCACATAGCATACCACAATATCAAAAAATCCAAACTCAATAATGGAGTTGGAAATTCCCTTAAGTATACCTTGGGTGACATGTTGAGCAAGTCCTTCACCCGTTGAACAAGTAACCCACATGCCAATATTGTTCCAAATCCATGAGTGGCCCTCCTTGATGGGATTAGCAATTTTGGTTTTCAAATGATGTTTACTTGTTTGTATAACTTAACCCAAAGTGGAAATTCGACCTCCTTGAGAAAAATAGAATGTATGAAGCTTAGTAAATGTTTCCATGTTTGTATCCTTTAGTCCAAAATAGAAACTACCCTCCTTGAGTAATTAGCAAGTTTGTGCATAAGGTAATATTTCCTTGCTTTTCATCCTTGCACCAAATTGGAAACTAATTTGGATAGTTTCTATCTTTTCTATGACATGTTTATTTTTCCTTCTTTTGCATTTTTTCCATTTTCCCATCCTTGGAAAGTTGCCCAATGCACCATCTTTCTTTGACAACTCATTTCCACCATTAATTATTTTTCATAATAATTAACTAATTACAAATAACATGAATTTAGAAATTACATGCCTCCATAGTTTTAAATAATCAAAATTCCTAGGCATCATTAATTAATGCAATGTTTAAACCCTGGACACTTTACAAGGTCCCTTCAAGGGAGGGACATGACATCATGTGTGATTTTTTCTATTGATTTTGTAGTGTGATTGTATGTTCATGGCTAGAATGCTATCTTTTTCAGGTTGTGAGAAGGTAATCTATGGAGTTTTGGTAGTTGATTTTGCAGTGTGATCTCTACGATATATGTTTGAACATGTATCTTTGTCTTTCTATCATTTATCTTTCAATGGACGGTTTATGATTGAATTTTATAGAAACATTTTGAGGATTTTGAGATCCTGAAACATAAGTTTTCAATTTTCATGTTCTTTGCTCATAAAAAGAACAATTTAATGTCTTTAGTCCTTTATGCTTTAATTGGATTGGGGCTAATCTATTCAATTATATTGTCTGAAAATGTGGTTATTGTATTTGTGGAAAATAACTTTTAATCTAGAGCATGCCTACCCTTCCAAGTCTTATTGCATGCAACATTTAGGAAATTATTTATAGTTGTCTATTGCATAATTTGTGCATTTTTTGTGGGACAATGTATTTCCTATCTCATTATATTATCTAATTACAATTTTATTACTCTACTTCCTTTTATAGAAGTAATAGTCTTGAATAAGCAAGAAACAATTCATGCACAGTTAATGGAGCACAAGAAATATTTGGGCAAAATCGTGGAGCTAGCAAGTGTTTTGAATTATTTTAAGAACCTTAACATCAAGGGAACTTTAACATCCTAAGTCTTATTTTAATGTCAGTGTATTATATGTAGACTTTCTTGATATAATCTTTTGCATTCACATGATAGTTTGTGTTTGAGGATGCTAATTCAATTTTAAAATCATGTTCATGTTGTTTCAATGATATATTCTTTATGTTACTAGATCCACTTATAGAGGAACTAGGTTATGTGTTTCAATGGTTTGGATTTAGACCTTGATTTGGAAAGATCCATCAAGGATTTGGTTTTTGTTTGGAAATGCCAAAAAAATTTCTTCAGATTTGTCAAGACAACATATCCTCCAATAAACAATTTTTTAAACATGAGAACATACATTTTTTTAAATAGTGCAAATTATGGATATATAGAGTACTAACTAATTCCCCTACAAAATAGTGCTTCCCACCATTCTAAAACACAAAGCTATTTTTTTATAGCAGACAACTTTTTTTGAGTTTGTGAGAGGAATTTGTAGTTAAATATAGTTGTAGATTTATTCTTTTATGTTTCTTTTGACGGTTCTAGTGATTTTTTTTTGAATTTATCGTAAATTTAACTATTATGTTTCTATTAAAAAATGTACTACTACAATTTACACATAATTTCATACTGTGTTTTAGAGAATAGAAAAAGAACATAAAAAAGGTAGTCAATTACATAATAATAAAATGAAAAGATGTGTATCACATCTCTCATGGAGGAGATGATCAAGTACACAACTTACTCTTATCGAGATTAAGACATTTAATTTGAAAAGATGTGTATCACATCTCTCATGGAAGAGATGGCCAAGTACACAACTTACTAGTATCGAGATTAAGACATTTAATTTCTCACCATCACAATGTGTTTCGACTCTTAACCCCTATCTTTTCTCAAAGGAAAAAATCGTGGGGAAACCCCCAACAATTTCCCACATTTCATGGATGGCACCCATTGTAAATCTATTGTGTTGATTATGGCACCCGACCTAGCAAGGAAAAATATTGAGGCACACAACAAAGGAAGCAATCCCAAAGGAATCAACCTTGATATCTCTTGTATGAAGCTCAAAACACTCAACCACTTGAGCTATCCCACTAGGCCAAACCCCCACCTTTTATGATGTGTGACACTTTATTAGTTTATATATGTTGCATACAATTTTGGAATGTGGGGGCTGAGGAAGAGGGAGATAGGGTGATGGGTTTTGATGACAGCTAAAATTTTCCCTCAAATTCTTTTGGGATATCATAAATATATTAAAACTTTGAAAATTATTAAAAAATCCAAAACCTTTTCCCCCAAAAAAATAACAAGCAGTTTTAAAAATCAAACATAACACATCATAAACAATATATGCATGACATATACAAATGACCATACCTATTCCATAAGCATTACCAATAATGAGTGGGTACATAATCCCAACTGTCAAAATTTTATAGTTAAATGAAAAGTTTGTTAAGATTTTATAATTATGTAAAAGATTTGCTAAGAACTTTACAAGGTTTTATAACTTTGTGAGAGATTTGCCATGATTTTATAGTTATGTGAAAAAATCATGAAGACTTATACAAGGTTTCATAATTCTGTGAATATTCGTCATGATTTTACAAGATTTTATAATTCTGAGAAATATTCGCCCAAATTTTACAAGATTCTATAATTCTGTAAAAGATTCGCCAATTTTTTTTATATACATATCATATTATTGATAAAATAGCCTTCACGTTTTCCCATATATCATGGGGATTCACCCATTTATTATACATATAAATTTAGGGGGGGTTCTTAAAATTTTCCTTGACCTTTCGCAACGATCTTTTTGCAATCTGTGGAAACTCTTTCCTTCCAAAATTGCAGGTTGCAGGTTGTGTGCTTGCCTTTCAACTTTTTTGAACCATGCTTCTTCCCTTACCCTTTCCGCAATTGTCCTTTCCACAATCTGTGGTAACTCCTTCCTCCTGCAATTGCGGCTTGCGGGGCTTCCATTCAATTTTTTTTTTAACCAGGATTCTGCATTTATCCTTTCCACAATGATATTTTTGTAATCGTCCTTTCCGCAATCTACGAGAACTCCTTCCTTCCGCAATTATAGATTGTGGGTTGTGGGGCTGCCTATCAAATATTTCGAGATGGGATTCCACAATTCTCTTTCTGCAACTCCTGTGAACCATCGATCATTTACGAAATCCTCATCGTCCGTTGATCAACTATCAAACATGAAACTTCATTTTGGTGCTCCAGAATGTTATCTTCCACACACATTTACTTTGCATATCCTTTCCCCATCCATTAATGATCACTCTTGGATTGTAATCCTTCGATTGTTTGATCCAACTTGCATTGTTCTAATTACTTCAGAATTTTAACAAGCTCGTATCTTCTTGTGTCAGAGTCAATCCGACCATCGATCTCTACCTTGCCTTGTCTTGAACTGTTCATCTCTGTAATACTTAAAGCACTATTTAGTGTTTGGATCTCCATCGATCCTTATAGTGATTGATGGTCGATCAATGACCTTGTACCATGGTTATTTCAGAACTCAATTAATTGGTCAGAGAATCGATCAATACTCCTCATCGATTTGCATCTGAAAATGTCCTCTTAATCTCTTGTTTCTGACACTTGTCAAAAATGGTTTTTCTCATTTTTGCATATTTACTTCTTGCACATGTGACCACTAGAAATAAATCTAAAAACTATGGGTAGACAGACATATCACCAAGGAACAAACCCATGTTGTTTGATGAATTTATTTACACAAAGACTGCATTTGGTGCGCATTTGAAAAAATGTCCTTACGAACTTTTGTGCTGACCCTTAGACAGTTTTACAAAATCTTAGGTCACCTAGGGTGGATTCTTATTTTCATAAAACTTAGAAGGTGAAGTATCTAGAGCATGGGGGACAACACGCTGATTTTATCTATGAAAAATTCATCCTACATGCCATGTCATCATGTCCTTGGTTATTCCTTTGTCATTACTAAACTTCTTTGACATCAATGAAAACCATACTCAACATGGATTACAATTCGGTGCATCAATCCCAGGATTTTATTTTTTCAAGGGAAATACCCATCCAAATAATGATATCATGAAATTCGAGTCAGGCGTTAGCATGGTTTCTCATCCCAATGCATCGATGACTAAATAACTGTTCATGAATTGGTTGCACAATTTTTTTCGCTTTTGTGCTTGGTGGTGTGTATGTTGAAAATATAAACCTATCGATTTTTTATGGATGTGGCAGCCACATAGCTCTACAAACAGTTCAGAAGGAAAACAAGATTGGAGTTGACCTATTGACTCTACCAGCACACACCACTAATCGGTTGCAACCACTTGACATGAGTGTTTTTTGTCCATTTACGTGTTACTTTAGGACTCACAGGGCTACATGGATGACCAAGAAACCATGTATAGAGGTAAAAGCGTTGAATTGTTGGAACTTACAAGTAATTCATTTAAAAAGGCAATAACACCCTCAAACATAATATCTAGATTCAAGCGAACTGGAATATCGTCATTAGATCGTGATGCTCTCCTCAACCACATGGCTTGTAGCCAGGAATTTGAAGGTGTAAATGATGTGGACGATGATGTTGTGTTGGACAACATATTATCCATCTTTCAAGTGGCAACTCGGAAAATTTTAGGGGCAAAATTTCGCCAATTGGCTATTTTTCGAGTTTTTTTTCAAAAAAAATAATTTGTTATTTGGTCATTTTTAGTCTCTATTATCACCTAAATTTACATAAAACATGTTTTTTTTATCATAATATTCGTCAAAATTTGCAAGTTTAAGTAGTAAATTGTATGTTTCATATTTAATATTCGCCAACCAATCTATGTGTGTGTGTGTGTGTTTCAATCCAAAATAATCGCCTAGAATACTATACTTAAGTACACTTTTATAATCCTTAAAAAATACTCTGGTGCAAACCACACGATGAAAATGAACATGTCGATGAAACTCAATACAGTGGTCACATCAATGTTAATGTTGTTGTTGATGAAGTAGTTGAATCAAGCATGGGAGTTGGAACACACCAAACTCAAACTAAATATGTCGAGAAACTTCCAATTGAATCTGTTGGACCGAATATGATTGAAAGTCCTTAAGCACAAAAAAGTACCGAGGAGCTCTTGACATTGCCAAGCCAATGGAAAACATGTTGAAAGGAATGAAGAAAAAGGTGGTGAACCTGTAGATTAAGAGAAAACCCTAGGTGATCCTCAAAACCATCTAGGAACCACTATTTGGGAAATTATTAAGGCTACTAGTGGACAAGGTTAGCAAAAAGTCAAGGGCTGTACTAGCCGGTTTTCTGAGACTAAGAAGAAGTTCACAGTTGCTTACCTCAAAAGACTACATTGCATTGTTGGAAAAGTCTGAACAAAAGAAAAAAGGATTTGCATGAAATGAAATAGAAGAAAAAGGAACTTGTGAAGGACAAGAGGGTAGTAGCGATTGATCATTCAATGCAACAAAAGAAGGAAATGATGAAAATAGAGCAGCAAATGAAGGACAAAGAGTAACATAAGAAATTGTCCAGACATGAAAACAACCAGAAAAGGATCCAACAAAAAACAACAAAAGGAGAACGTGAGTATGGAGGAGGTAGACAAAAGTTTGGACGAGATTGAAATAAGGAGGATGGTCATAAAAAATCAAATTGCAAACAATACATGTTGCTTACGGGACCTTATAAATATCCAATATCCCCAGTATCATACAAATGGTCCACCTCCACCCCCGTATCATCAAAATAGTCCACCTCCTTTTTTTCTAGCCATAGTAGGGGTTAATTCAATATGGAATTTCCAACACCTGTAAACAACCCGGGGCAAATCTATGGGTTTTCAATTCCTCCTTGGATGTAAGAAACAATTTGGAAACAACCAAATGCAGGGAACTCAACACAAATTCATCAAGCAGATGTAGGAAACTCAAACAACTGGCCCCAGTCAAGTGTAGGAAGCTCAAGAAGTTTTGGAAATGAATAAATACAACCTCCAGGAGCATAAAACTGAAAAAATTCATTGCCTAACCACATGAAATGTGGGTTTTAATAAGAAGGAATTTTTTTGGATGGACTTTTTTTGACAAGAATAGTGAACTGACAACAGGGATTGACAATGGATCTACATCAATCTTTAAAGGGTGGCAATCTTTACATGGTTTTACAAGTTGTAGGCACTTTTTGGATGGACTTTCTTTTACTTGAACAGTGAACAATAAACATAGATAAAAGATGGAGCTTCCTCAATATCTAAAGGGTTCTACAAGTTGTTAATGTCAATGGTGTTTCAATTTTTTATTTTTTTTAGCATGGACATATGATATATTTTTTTTTCCTTATAGCAAAGAATGTAATACATGTTTACAATACATCAAAAGAGTTTATCCTAAGCTACACCATGTTGTTTTTTGTTGAAAATGTAACTTCAGAAGATATTCTTTTGTATATTTGTTATATTACTATTATTGTACTTTCATTGTACCTCATTTTGGGGATGTTTTCCCACCAATCAGATATGTCATTGATGTAATTGGTCATGTAAGAGTCGAGGTAAAACCTCCATTGTAAGTCGAGGAAATAGTGCCCAAGAGAAATATTTTAAAATGTCTTTTTGAGTCTTCCTAGGAGAAGTCGGCCCAATGGGGCTTAGAAGTCTACCTTGTTGAGGTCTTAGGTCACACAATTGAAGAATATAAATAGGGAGGCACCCTACCTCATTTGGACACACAACAATCACAAGGAAGTTCTTTCCAAGAGAGAGAAAGACATGTTTGCTGGGGAGGGATAACAAGAAGTAGTTGAAGTCATCTTATCTTTGGGTTTTCCATCTTTGTCTGACATTGTACCAAGTGAGAAATATATACAGAAGATTTTTTTGGGTTTTTTTCCCTTGTGGTTTCCCAAAATAAAATCTATGTGTCTTTATTTTATGGTGTGCTTGTCTATCTTTCTGTGATCCTATTGCATTATATTAAAGATCTAACATATTTGAATTAAAGTGCAAACTCTAACATGGTATCAGAGCCACCCCGAAATAAGGCATATGCTACTGTAAAAACTAAGGATTCCAAGTTCTAGCACTTTTCTCCACAAATTTTTGAGAAAAGAGGGTGAGGATAACTCGCCTCAAGGAGGAATATATTTGGTGGAGAAATATTCCAATTTGAAGAACTTCCAATTTTTTACTACGGGACACTTCAGAAAGGAACTAGGGCATCAAGTTTTTGGAGCTTCCCTCCAGAGAATTAGGAAAAGGACCTTACTAGAAATTTGCCTCAAGGAGGCATATCTTTCTATCCAAACATAATTTCAATATTACAAGTTTGGAAAATTAGGGTTTCTTTGTGGAACCCTATGTCAGCCAAATCAAGGGATTGTTTGAGAATCTCAAATTGGTAAGTTCTATGTCTTTGTTATTTCCATTTTAGGCTCTCATATCAAGATGTTGAATCATAGCAAGCTTGAGTATAATCTTGAAGGAGCTGACGACTTTTGAGCATGGAAGTATAGAATCTCTCTTATCTTAGAAGAGAATGACTTGGACAAGTATGTCACTGCGTAGGTTCCATAACTAGAGGGAGAAGAGACCAAGGATTCTCACAAGAAGAACATGACATGAGCCAAGATTATCATTGCAAAATCCATAAAATATCATCTCATTTTGCATGTGTCATCATTAAGGACCCCCAAGCATATGTTTGATGCCTTGATCAAACTATTTGAATGGAAGAACATTAACCAACAGATGATATTGAGAAATCAACTCAAGAATTTGAAGATACAACACTCAAAAACCATCCAGTATTACTTCAAAAGGATTTCTTAAATCAAGGAGAAACTAGAGGCCATTGAAGAAAATGTTGAAGAAGGAGAGATCGTGATGACCACCTTGAATGGTATCCAAAAATTATGGGATTCATTCATTTAAGGGATTTGTGCTAGGAATAAGCTAATCAAGTTCAACAGATTATGGGAGGAATGCACTCAAGAAGAAGCTTGATTAGTGTTAAGAGAAGAGAAGATGGGAGTCGATGATGATGAATCCCTAGCCACTCATGCTAAGAAGGATCGAAGCAAGAGGGAGGATCAACCTCATAGAAGGCCCAAAAGATTCCAGAAGAATTATAGATAAAAAAGGGACCATTCAAATTTTAGATGCTTCACATGTGATGAGAAAGGCCACTTTGCAAAAGATTGAATCATGATTAAAGGATCCACGAGGACAAACAAGAAGAAGAGGCATAAAGCTCTCATTACTGAAGATGATGAACCAACAAGGAAAAGAAAAAAAGAAGAAAGGGAGGATTCTTCAAGTGATAAAGAATATTTTTTTATATCATCTCTTGTAGGTACCGTCACCCATGGAAGCAATGATTGGCTTATAGATAGTGTAGCTTCCAAGCACATGACATGGTACAAAGAATCTTTTATCAACCTATCAGAACATGAGTCACCTCATAAGTTGAAACTTGGAGATGACTACCGGTATCCCGTAAAAGAGAGTGGAGAAGCCTATTACAAGTTGGAATCAGGAAAATCAATGAAGATGAAGGATGTCCTCTACGTATCTAGTTTGAAGAAAAATATCCTCTCCATTTCAACTTTAGATGCGAAGGGGTTTCATGTTACATTTGTTGCTGGCCAAGTACTCATTTGGCCAATAGTGTGGAAATTGAACCAGGTGATAGATTAATTTTACTCACAACAATTAACAATTGATCATGCAAAATCACTCACAAAGAGACTGAAAATTGGAACTGAACACTAAACTGTATTAAATCAGTGTACAATAGCCAACCCTATAATAACATAGGTTGCTGAATAAATAACATACATCAGGGATTCAAATGCATGAGGAGCAATTCGAATCTAGCATAAAGCAGGCTTACTGATCCCAAATCTGTCATGGAGCTCACGAATTAGCAAAATGGCTTAGGCAAGCTAAAGAGTGGTGGAATGGCAGCTCATACATGCTTTTGCATGGAGAAAAGAGTGGAGGATGAAGAGGACAAAAAACTAGTTCACCTCACCTAGTCTAGCTTTTCTATTTTCCTTAAAACACTGAAAAAGCAGGGAATAAAGCAGAAAAAGAAAAAGGGCGCCTAGGAGGCCAGGAATAAAGCAGATTTGATTCCTTGGGATTTCCCATGTGCTACATGAGTCAAATGAGACAAGTTTGACCACTATGGATAGGTAAAATACAACTTGCACAAGGTGGGACACATGAACTAGGCTAATAAGACAGAAATAATTAAATTAATGTCTAAATGGGTAAACTATGGGTTGATTATTCTAACAACCCCCCTTAAGCCTGACTTATGAGTAATATATCAGAAAATTATAGGGCCTAGCAACAAGGCTTAGTCACCCTTTACATACTGCATGTCCATTTAAACAAGGAAAGAGGCAAAACCAACTTGGGAAAATCCTCCCTTAAATATGGACTGTAAAACAAAATTGTAGAATCTTGTCTTCACTCATGCTTTCACAGCATGATCAGCAATCCCCAGCAGTGATTTGAGGTTGCTGAAGGTCTTCTCACAAAATGCTTTGGTGAATATATCAGCTACTTGTTTTGAAGATGACCAGAAGAGTAGGTGAATGGTGCCATCATGCACAAGTTCTATGATGTAGTGCATATGGATCTCAATGTGTCTGGTTCTCTGCTTCTGAACTGGATCTTTGAAGATTCGAATGGTACTTTGGCTATCAAAGTAGATGGTATTTGAGTACTCTGGTTCAAAGCCACACTCTCCAAGTAAACCCTGCAACCATAAACATTGAGTTGTTGCATTAACAACTCCTCTATACTCTACTTCTGTAGATGAGAGTGCAATGGCACTCTGTTTCTTGCTTGACCAGCTGACTGGCCCTTCTGCAAGTATGAACACATATCCTGATGTGGACTTTCTGTCTGTGCTATCACCTGCCCAATCACTGTCAATAAATCCAATCAAATCAAGATCAGATTTTGCTTTATAGAAGATACCATGTGTCCATGTTCCCTGAACAAAGTTAAGGATCCTTTTGGCTGCTTTCCAATGGATCTCTTGAGGCTGATCCATGAATATAGAAGCCACACTTACTTCATAACAAATATCAGTTCTAGTATGTATCAGATACAACAAACATCCAATCAATTGCCTATACAGTGTATTA
>LPNX010111004.1:39011-79095 GCA_001517045.1 Pseudotsuga menziesii | reverse complement strand
TCAAATTTGTGCTCTGGGTGTTTTCCTAGGATACAACCTTGGCAGACTCCTTTGGAAAATTTTATCTTGGGAAACCCTATGACGATCTCTTTTTCACTAAGATCAGAAATAAATTTGTAGTTTAGGTGGCCAAATCTTTCATGCCAAAGCTTGCTTTCTTCATTAGCATGAATCGGAAGAGCAGAGGGGTTTGAGTAAGGTAGGAAGTGTGAGAACATGCATACCTTTTGAGCATGATTCGCAACTCCTTTTGCAATGACTCTACCAGTTGAAATCTCTGTGATCTCAACTTCATTGGGGGAGAATATGGCCTTCTTAGGAGACCCAGTGTTGGTCATCTGGTACACTGATAGGAGGTTGGAGGAAAGACCAGGCACATACAACACATTGCTAAACTGACCATGATCAAGATCTATCCTTCCTTTGCCTAAACTTTCAGTGAGAGAGTCATCTCCCAGTACTATAGATGGTCCTTTTGACTTGTCCAGTGAGGAGAAGGCATCCTTAGTTGAAACCATGTGTCTTAAAGCTCCAGAATCAATGATAAAACTGGGTGAGCTTGATGTGCCAGCAACTAGAGCATGA
Organism: Pseudotsuga menziesii; assembly: GCA_001517045.1. NCBI lineage: Eukaryota > Viridiplantae > Streptophyta > Pinopsida > Pinales > Pinaceae > Pseudotsuga > Pseudotsuga menziesii. The sequence continues at coordinate 78,510 of LPNX010111004.1, read as the reverse complement.
ACTCTCTCTCTGTCATCTGAACTTGATCCTCCTTCTCTCTTCTTTGAGCTTTTTGGAAGGGAGATACCATTCTTCTCCAGGAGTTGGGTTAGCATGTCTATATGCTTTTTCATACAAGAGCTTTCAGAGTGATTTCCCTTATTGCAGTATGTGCACTTATTCATTTCACCTTTGTTTTTCTTCTTCTAGTAGTTCTTCTTGAGACCTTGTTGATCCTCCGGAGACTTTTTCTTGTCTCTCTTTTTCTCAGGTGGCTTTTTAGCTTTCTTTTTGCTTTTTGAATCCACCCTCGAATCTCCAGCAATCAAAGCTTGATCTTTGGATGGTTTGATGGTGCCCATCATCACCAGCTTGTCCTGTTCTTGTGTGAGAGATTCCATGAAATCTGCAAGGCTAGGCATCTTCCAGGTTCGAGCTGTCAGTTTTGTGGCATAGAAGGTCAAAACAAACACTGAATAATCAGGGCCCAGCTTCGAGAGGATGGCCAGTATGAGCTGATCATCTTTGTTTTCGATACCACACTGTTTCAGTTGCAAAACTAGTGCTTTGAACTTGGAGAAATATAGCTGCAGGGATTCAAAGCTCATTGGACTCAGAGAAATCAGCTCATTTTCGATTTGATTTCCCCTCATCTCATCTGTCTTTCCAAAAATATCAGCAAGCTTCTCCCATACTTCATTCGATGATGTCAATCCATCGAGATGGAAAAGGAGGTCTCTGGAAATACTCAGACACAGGAGGCCATAAGCCTCATCTCTCCTGTTGTGCCATTTTATCTTCTCTACAGCTGCATTGGGCTCTGCTTCTGTTGCCATAGTCACCTTGTAGAGGCCTTTCTCTCTCAATAGTATCTCCATCTCTGCTTTCCATTCAAATAAATTGAAGGGAGTCAAGATAGTTTTCTGTGATTGATTCATAGCTTAGAAAATCTGTCCCGGCTATCAGTAGAAGGCTCCCAGTCACTGATGTCGAACCTGCAAAACAATTTTGAAGGAGAGATAACAATCTACAATGGCTCTGATACCATGTGGAAATTGAACCAGGTGATAGATTAATTTTACTCACAACAATTAACAATTGATCATGCAAAATCACTCACAAAGAGACTGAAAATTGGAGCTGAACACTAAACTGTATTAAATCAGTGTATAATAGACAACCTTGTAATAACATAGGTTGCTAAATAAATAACATACATCAGGGATTCGAATGCATGAGGAGCAATTCGAATCTAGCATAAAGCAGGCTTACTAAAAATAAGCAAATTCCCCATAGGTGTAAAACGTTGATCCCAAATATGTCATGGAGCTCACGAATTAGCAAAATGGCTTAGGCAAGCTAAAGAGTGGTGGAATGGCAGCTCATACATGCTTTTTCATGGAGAAAAGTGTGGAGTATGAAGAGGACAAAAAACTAGTTCACCTCACCTAGTCTAGCTTTTCTATTTTCCTTAAAACACTGAAAAAGCAGGGAATAAAGCAAAAAAAGTAGAAGGGTGCCTAGGAGGCTAGGAATAAAGCATATTTGATTCCTTGGGATTTCCCATGTGCTACATGAGTCAAATGAGTCAAGTTTGACCACTATGGATAGGTACAAGACAACTTGCACAAGGTGGGACACATGAACTAGGCTAATAAGACAGAAATAATTAAATTAATGTCTAAATGGGTAAACTATGGGTTGATTATTCTAACAAATAGGAAATACAATAAATGATGCAAAAGTAATTGGGGATCAAGAGGGAGGATTATACAAATTGAAGGGACAACAAGAAAAAACATTGGTTCATGAATCTATGGAACCAAGTGAACTTTGGCATCGAAAGATTGCACATGTACACTATAGAGCACTACCAACTGCAATAAAATCATTATCAGGTCTACCCGAGATGCAAGCAAAACATGAAGGAATTTGCAAAGGATGTGTGTAAGGGAAGAATGTAAAAAAAATATTTCCAAGTAGCGAAAGCGAGGAAAAATAAATTTTGGAGATAATCCAATCAGACATATGCATCCCCATGTCATCCATCTTCTTAAGCGGGTATGCATATTATGTTTTTATTATAGATGATTATTCTCGTAAAACTTGGATTTATTTCTTGAAAGGAAAAGATGAAGTTTTCAGTAAGTTCAAGGAATTAAAGGCATTAGTAAAGAGTCACACCGAAAGGAATATCAATACTTTACGATCCGATAATGGCAGAGAATTAACTTCATAGTAGTTCAAAGACATATGTAGAGAATCTAGGATTAAGAGGGAGATGAGCACTCCCTACAATCCTCAACAAATTGGCATTGCAACAAGGAATAACCGAACGATAATGGAAGTAGTGAAAGCTATGCTTCATGACCAAGACCTTACAATGCACATATGGGTAGAAGCAACAAGAATAGTCATGTATGTACAAAATAGAAAACCTCACTGTGTCTTAGATGACAAGATTCCAGAAGAATCTTTCTCAAGAGAGAAACCAGAAGTCAGCTATCTTATAATATTTGGCTGCCTTGTGTGCATACACATTCCAAAAGAAAAGAGAACAAAGCTAGATCCTTTTGGAAAGAATGGCATATTTGTGGGATACAGTGAAACATCAAAAGAATACATAATATACTTCCCAGGATTCAAGAATATTGAGACCAATAGAGACGTTACTTTTGATGAATACTTGGCTTACAACAAGTCAATACAATTCCACATTGAATAAAATGAAGAACTTGGAGTTCCCAAAATCAAAGATATAATTATGGAAGATATAATCCAAGAAGACCATGAAGACCATAACATGACAAAACTATAGAGAAATGCAGATCCACCTCATGATAATAATTCCTACAAGAGAAGACCAACATGGGCACATGAATCTATTCAATATGTAGAGAGATATTGTGCTTTAAATGGGACTTCCATAGAGAGAAAGAGACCGAGACCATATTATAGCTATGTGGCACTACTTTGTGGCATCATTGATGAAGAAACTTCCAACTACGAGGAAGCTACAGAAAAGAAAGCATGGAAGGATGCCATGATTGAAGAGTATCAAGCAATCATGAAGAATTTTCTATGAGAGATGGTCCCGAGACTAGAAGGGAAGTCCGTAGTGTCTTCCAAATGGATCTACAAGATAAAACATACATTAGATGGAAGCATCGATAAATACAAGGTAAGATTCGTAGCACATGGCTTCTCTTAGAAACAAGGCATCGATTATGAGGATACATTTGCACATGTAGCGAGATACACTTCCATCATATTTGTAATTGCGTTAGTTGCAGTAATGAAATGGAAGGTACACCAAATGGACCGTCAAGACAAATTTCTTGAATGGTGTAGTTGAAGAGGAAGTGTACATGGAGAAACCATTGGGATATGAGACACATAGTAGACATACTCATCTGTGCAAGTTAGAGAAGGCATTGTATGGCTTGAAGCAACACCCAGGATGTGGTATGGCAAGATGGATAGTTTTCTAATGAGCTTGGGATTTACCAAGTGTAAAGAAGATGCCAAACTCTACTTCAAGGTTGAGGGAGAGAATACATTGACCAATAAATTCAAGCATGAAGTATGAAGCCTTTCATTGAGCATAACCATGAATGTATTTAACTCGTATTTCATTTACAACACCAAATATTATGTTTGGTGAACTATGGTGTTTAATAATAATAATCCCCCATGTTGTTATTGAAGAATGAACATATTATGTTGGATATTATAGTTCCTATGAGAAGACAAGTAAAGAGAATGAATGTCTACCTCCAACCCTTGATCGATGAGTTGAAGCAATTATGGTAATGGATACAAGTATTCAATGTATCAAGACACAAAAACATTTGAGCCCAAAATTCAACAACAGAATCTGACGAAATCTGATGTAAAGTACGATTATGTTAGATTGCAATGATGAAAAGTACTGTACATTTTGATTTTTTTGTCATCTTGTAGAGTCATCGAATTTTTGACTTTACACCTCGTAGGTTTTGTGACGAACATGTTCGTCTGAAATTTGATGAGCTTTTCGTCTGAAATTCGATGAGACTTCATCATCATTGACTTCATCATCATCCTCATATTCATCATGATGATCATCATCAACATTGTCGTCGTCATCATCATCAACATCATCATCATAATCATCGTCATCTTCATCATCATGACCATCATCATCATCATCATCATCATCATCATCATCATTATCATCATCATCATCTTCATCTTCACCATCAACATCATCGTCATCATCATCTTCATCATCAACATCATCGTCATCATCATCTTCATCATCACCACCACCACCATCATCATCATCATTGTTGTCGTCGTCATCAGCACCATCAATGTCATCGTCTTCAATGTCGTCATCATCATCAACATCATCATCATCATCATCATTGACATTGTCATCATCATTCTCTTCATCATGATCATTATGATTATCATCGTCATCATCATCCTTGTCGTCATCATCATCGCCATCATCATCATCATCAACAACAACAACATCATCATCATCATCATCATCATCACATCATTATCATCATCATAATCATCATCGTCAACATCATCATCATCTTCATCTTCATCTTCATCTTCATCATCATCATCTTGATCATGGATGACTTCATCATCATCTTCATCTTCATCATGATCATCATCAACATCACCATGATCATCAATGATCATCATAATCATCAACATCACCATGATCATCATCATCTTCATCATCATCATCATCATCATCATCATCATCATCATTATCAACATCATCATCATCATCATCATCATCGTCATCTTCATAATCATCATCTTTATCATCATCATCACCATCATCATCATCATCATCATCATCATCATCATCATCATTGTCGTCGTCGTCGACATCATCATCATCTTCATCTTCATCTTCATCATCATCTTCATCTTCATCATGATCATCACCGTCATGATCATCATATTCATCTTCATCTTCATCATCATCATCATCTTCATCGTCACCATCGCCAACTTCATCATCATCTTCATATTCATCATGATCATCATCATCGACATCGTCATAATCATGATCATGATCATGATCATCAACATTACAATGATCATCGATCATCGTTGTCACCATCATCATCATCATTGTCATCATCATCATCAATGATAATATCATCAATATCATCATCAACATCATCATCACCATCACCATCATCCTCATCCTCATCCTCCTCCTCCTCCTCATCATCAACATTTTCATCTTCATCATCATCATCATCATCATCATCGTCGTCGTCATCATCATCATCATCATCATCATCTGTATATGTCGAGAATGTCATCGTCATCGTCATCATCATCATCTTCGCCATCATCATCATCATTGGCATTGTCTGTATCTGTATGATCATCAACATCTTCATCATCATGATCATCATTGTCATCATCATGATCATGATCATGATCGTCATCATCATCATAGGCTATCAATTTTATTTTATTTTCATAAAAGTGGAAATATATTATATTTTATTTTAGATTTTAAAAATGATTTTACTTCGTTGGAGTGGAAGTTAGTGGAACTTTATTATTTTAAATTATGTGTATTTCTACCCATTAATATTGGTGTACAAAATATCTAATTACATGCATTCGAAAATCTTAAATTAATATCTTAAGTGCATTTTTATAATATGAATTTTAAATTATTTTTTATAATTTTAAATATTAATGATAAATTATCATTAATTTTTATAATTCAAATTATAAATTTATTTTATTTGTATTAAAATGGAACTTTATTGTTTTAATTTTTTTTATATTTGAAAGTATGTTTATTTCTACATATTTAAAATGGTTAATAAAATATTTAATCATATATTTTATAATAATTATAATTAATTTTTATATTATTAAAAAATCATTTTTATTAATTATAATCAATTATTTACAATAAATGCATATATTATTTATAACCAATTAAACAATAATTTATAGCCATATACACTTCGGATATAGAAAACAATATTGATATACAACCCATAGATGAAGTCATGAAAACCTACATATCTCATATTCTACACATTATTGTGGATCATTACATGGGACCTCTTTGTAACAAGCCCTTAATGGATTATGTCCACATGTTGTTGAGATACAAATTCTCTTATAAGTATGATCATTAGACATGCATTATACAATATGGTTGGGTAGGGAATTAGACAACGTCAACTTGTATGATACAATATGGTTGGGTAGGGAAAATGACAATGTCTACTTAGGTATTCAAGTGTTAGTATTATAACATATGGAGTAGTTACTAGTGGTTCATTAGTGGAATCCCACATTAATATCAAAAGAAAACAAAGTTTTCTACAAACTAAATTTTAGAACTCAATAATGGGTTGTTGGAATACAAGGATGTTTTTTGACAAGATCATTTTTTACCACACTTACAAATCAAATACAATTAATTGTTCCACCAATCAATATGTATTCAAATTCCTTCTTATGCCTAACTACTCCACCAACGTATCGTTTGGAACCATCCACTTGAACTTGTAGAAAATACCTTGGACCACTCTTCCATATTAGTCACCATTAATTTATCCACCATGAGGTATGTTGTTGAACAATATGACTTTGGAAATATATTCAATTCCTCTTAGCTAGCACTACATCTTGCACATTTAGAGGATACATTGGACCACATCTCCATATCTAGTCTTGGTGTTTTCTCAACAAACTATGCCAAAATGAACTTATTCAAGGGTTGTGTTGCTTGAGTACCATATGAAATGATAGAAGGAATATGTGCAAGTAGAGTGAAGTGCTGCAAAATGTGTGTCGAAACCCCACACCATGCTTGCGATCAACCATATGGACCCCTTAGTTAATGGGTGTTCCTCAATATGTGTGCATGACACTTGTGAATACAAGTGTGTGAAATAATATCTTCAATATGCAAAGCGTTCCTCCAAATGTGAAAAAATGGTGGTCAAAGGAGCATCCTCTCCTCAAGAACTCCACCCATCAGATCTCTCAACCCATGAAATTTAGCAATGTAGCATCATATGTGGTGTAAGAATGCAAATTTCCCATCCAACTTTAAATCCTAGTGATCTGGCATGCCTCCACATATGTAATTGGTTGTAGGGATTAGGTGAGATGTCCCTCAAGTGAACAAATATGCATGGAATTGTGTAGGTGAAGGATCTAAAATGTGACAGCAACCTAAATGTGCCATCATGCCTCAAAATATGTGGTGATGCTTCATAATACAATGCTCAATGAGAAAATAGGAATCAAGAGTTGGAAACAATACCAGCCGAGCCAACTACATGGAACTCTTATACAATACAAATTTGGAGGTGAAGTGAAGTGGAACTTGTCAAATATATGGAACTTTTATAAAATTCAGATGAACATCCTTCATCATCAACATCATCCTCAACATCACCATAATCCTCATCGTCATCATCATTATCATCATCATCATCATCATCATCTTCTTCATACTCATAATCATTAGCATCATCATCATCATCACCATCCTCCTCCTCCTCCTCCTCATCATCCTCATACTCATAATCATTAGCATCATCATCATCATCACCATCATTGTCATCATCATTATCATCATCATTAGCATCATTGTCATCATTAGCGTTAGCATTATCATCATCATCATTAGCATCATTGCCATCGTCATCACCATTGACCTGTGATCATCATCACCATCATCCTCAACATCATCATCATCCTCATTTTCACCATCATAATTAGCATCATCATAATCATCACCATCATCATCATCATCCTCGACATCATCATCACCATCACCATCATCATCATCATCATCATTATCACCATCATCATCGTCATCATCCTCAATTCCTCATCATCCTTGTGATTAAGGTGAATTCATTGAAGTTCCTATATCTATATGCAACCATCTATTCATCCTCATCCTCCTCCTCCTCCTCCTCATCATCATGTCCATCATCATCATCATCATCATCATCATCATCATCATCATCGTCATCATCACTGTCATCATCATCATCATCATCATCATTATCCTCACTATCATCATCATTAGCATCATAATCATCATCATCATCATCATCATCATCAGCGTCATCATATGGCTCAATTTTAAATGTGTTAAGACACAAAGAGTAAGAAACAAGTATAAGTTATTCTTATATTAAATTTAACATATAACTCTTTAATTAACACTATCAATTAACATTTGACACGTTGGATTGTTGTGATCTTCTTATCACTCCTTACCAATGTGAATGCAAGGAATTATTTGAAGGTGAAGTCCATACTCATTAGATTTTTTCATTAAATAATTTAAATTACCACATGTGACTGTTGTTACAACTGATTTTACCACACATGGTGAATCACACTTTTATGGCCTTCCCTGTCCCTCTGTAGACTCCTTAGACCCCATGGACCATTTTTGTACCTTTGATGTTTCCAAGATCATCCCTAAAAACATGCAATAATTTCCATACACGAATTTTAATCCCTTTCTCGTGTATATACGCGGATTTGACCATTAAACCCGCGTACATCGGGATGTGTGCAAAAGGCCAAATTATTTTGGAGTTTTCCTTGATGTGGATCTGAGTCACTTGTCTCTTGGCCTTCCATATGCCTTGAGATCGCTCGGATTCAACCTTCCATTACCCCATTGAAGAGCTATATAAGGAACCCTTTCGATAGATTGAAAGAGGAGGAATTAAAGAGCAAGAAAACTATAGTCCATTGTTGCCAGAGCTTATACTTAAATCTGCATCTCTTTGTCCCTTGGAGCACTTTTGTGTTCTTCCCAAGCTTGACTTTTGCTTGTGAGCTTGCTATCAAGAGATGGAGGATTGAAGTGGTGGAACCCCAAGTGGGGCACTCAGTTTCTCCGATTCACAGACATGCCGACAGAGGTTGTCACTATTGTAATCTCTGTTTTATATCAATAGAAATATCTTTTCCTGTCCAATAATGTGTATTTAAATGAGTATTTGATCCATGGATGCTTTTAAATGCTTATATGTTAATGATTATATATGCTAGAGTAGGTCTAACATAATTATATATAGCATGCTTTTCTTGTTTGCTGAGTGCTGAGATAGCAATTTATCAATACAAGATGGAGTGGAAAAGCTCAACGGGGATCTACATCAACCGTCCAGAATAAGGTACGAATGGAGATCCTTTAGTGTTAGATATTTGGTTTATCTTGCATATAGGAAATGATTGATTTCTGGAATCAATCTGTCTATTGTGGTACCCCAAGCCATAGGAATTTCTCTCTGTAACAGAATTGGCGACTCTGCTGGGGACGTTCCTTGTTTTTCTTTGGGGTTTGGGGGCACAATGTGCTTGTTATTCTTGACTTGCTCTTTGTTTCTCATTGTTTTTGTGTTGCATTTTATAGTATGTTCATCCATTGAGACTCCCCTTTATTGGTTTGACCCTTGGCTAGCTTTCTACCACTGCCTTCTCTGTATACACAGGTTTTTGGCTAAAAGTCACGTACATACGAGGATTTTTGGCCAAAATTCATGTATACACGCAGGTTTTTGGCCAAAATCCACGTATACATGCAGCTTTTTGGCCAAAATTCATGTATATACGCAACTATTCTTTAAACAGAAGCATACATCCTCCCTTTTGGTGAGTTTGATGTTGTGGGAAGTTGTTGGGTGGGTTGTGAGTGTGGTTGGGTCTTCCTTGGGTCTGATGTTGTCTGTTGGATGCTTCTTTTATGACCAGAGACCACCTTTTCATTGATTTTTCTTTGAAAATAGTTTTAGTCATTTATGCTTTTTGTTTTGCCATTAGTGCATTTACTCTTTTTGTCTGGGTGTCTTGCTGGGCTTGTGTTTTATACTTGCTGCGGAGAATGAGAGTTTTAGATGACTTTTATTACATTTTTCATTCTTTTATATTAAAAAATACAAAGTAGTTGCACTCTTAGTTGCATCTTAGATATGGATTTGAGGAGGTACTTGCATTGGATTGCTTGGATGTGAGTTTTATTTAGGCTTTCATATAGGAAGGAATGCATTGGCATTCAGAAAGGAATATATATTTATGCATCTCATGTAGTGACATACCCTATGTTTGATTTGACAAAGATTGCACTTAGCATTGTTTGTTATGGTGTGCATATTTACTTCATTTCTGAGTTATAACTTCATTAGTTGCACGATCATTTCCCTTTGAGTAATTACAGCCAAATAAAATCAGCGCTTAATTAAAATGGATTACACTATTTTCTTTTATAGGGTACACCAACAAGATTAGGTTTTAGGGTCTTGGAATAGTTCAATGTGAGTAAATTCTCCAAGACCACTAAACAAAAACATGTATGTGTCTGTCCAGGTGAGAGTGTGAAATTCCTTAGTATAATTAGTGTTTCTCAGGATCCTCCTCTTACAAGGGAGTTAAGCACAAGGCAGTGTGAGCGGTTAATGATTGGGATGACCCCTGGTCATAACTGAGTAGCATTAGATATTTCCAGGATTGTATTCGTATCTGGGGGCTCTTTCGAGAGTTTCAGGCTTTGCTACCCTACCCATACGGTCAATCCCACCTGTGACTGTCCACCTGAGCATTGATTATATTGAGATGACCTTAGTTGCCTTATCTAGGTATCACATGGGGTACTTGCAGAGTTTATTCTATGAGTGTCCTGGCCAAGTAGAGGTCGGACAGCATAGTCGCTTTATGCGTTGAAGCTGAGGGCCACTATAATTGGTTACATACCTCCTCTTGTAGTGTATAGGAGTTTCGAGCCTCTCCTAGGCGAGACATACCTACTGCATTCGGGAGATCACATATAGTCCCCTTGGTTTGCTTGTATTTTGGCTGTATATTTTCTTAGGAGTGTGTTCTTTGTGCGCTAGTTTTCCTTTGGAATCGCAGTTACTTGAGTATATTTATGCTCTCTTGAGTTTGGGTCCTTTTGTATTCGGCATGCCTGATATGCTATAGCCCGTCCTTGGTCCTAGTACGCACCCTGGTGTCATACTTGGGGGAATCACAACCCCTTATTGTGGTCATAGATTTTGGAGTGGTCAAATTCCACCCTCTAATCCATTTGTGAAGGATGTTGACTCCCTTCTCTTAGTCTTTATATCAGTGGTCACCCTCACAGGGGTGGTAGTGTATGCGTGAATGCTGGTTCTACACCTTACTTTCCTTTTTATGTCCCATCATTCACCACATTGTTTCCTTTGGGTGCAGTTGTCATGATCATTCCTCCCTATCCCCTATAGTTTGGATTCTTTATTGACTATTTTGGGTTGTTTTGGACTAATATGGTTGTCATGTAGGGTCCAATTTTTGTACAATCTCTCCGAGGTTTTGACCCGTTCGTGCCTATCATAGGTATCATGTATGAACTGGCATATAGGTTAGGATATCACATGCACTTGCACTTATGCATTTCCTTATGACCGTTCCATCTTAACCTTAGGTATGAACCCATTCCATTGTATCACATAACCTTCATGCTACTGTTAGAAGTGATACAATGTGAATGGTAGATCTTTCCTATACATGGGTGTCCTAGTTAACTCCCCTTTGTATTTGGTACCCATGATGTGAGTCCTCTCTTAGGTTCGGGAGTCCTTTGTATAGTACCGCCATGTATTTTCGCAAGAGCCTCATACTCCTCTTGATCTTTTTGCTGGCCTATTTCCCCAGGACTCCCTTATGTCAAGTTGTAATTACATTATCATGAGCTTTACCTACCTCATTGAGCCTTATGCCGGCTTTCTTGACTTTGAGTATCAGCCATATATCTCGAGCTTGTCTCATGTCTAGCCACGTAGAGCCATTTTGTATATACTTTGCAGCTTGATTCCCTATTTTTACTGGGATGGGACTTTCCCCTGAGTGTCGCTATCCTACACATGTGTCCTTACATTGAGCATAGGTATGTTCCACTGCTTGGAACTAGTTTTTTTGTCCCTTGACACTCGTCTCCTCCTAGTATATAACTATAAAGCACTTTTATTCTTTTTCAAGCTTTTCAAAATATTTGAAAAAGTCCAAAAAAAAATCAAAAAACCAAAAAGCCAGACAAGAAAAGATGTTCTCTTTGGTAGCAGTCGAGTCATGTCACCTTCGAATAGAGCACTCTATATCACATCCATTGGTTGGGTTAATAGTTTGACTTTAGGAGCTGTACTCATTTCTCTGATTTTATCTCCATCGACTGGTTAAGCTTCCAGTCCCTATGGAGTCTCTGTCGATGCCTCCTGTGTCACAGAGATGTCCCAGTTTTGTATATCGAGTCTATGCTACCTACATTTAGTCACCATTCTCCTTTATGATATTGTTCTAAGGAAGTTGAAACCTGAGTCGGCCATTCCTCAGTTATCTTGACTTTTCATGTTAGCCATTCCTGGTACAGTTACTAGTTCGTGCACATTATGATCAAGTCCTTCCACATTATACAGCTTTGCTGAGTACCTCGTGTTGGATGATGAGGGATTCCTTAATGCCCTCCTTCCAGCAGATTTCATACCATTGACTTCAGATCATTTATTCTGGGATAGGAATCTAGAGTCATTTTTGAGTGCCTTGAGACTTGCAGTCATCAATGGCAGGTTCTCTCGCCATCGACAGTCTTTTTGGAATACATCAATGTCCCCTGATCAATGGATTCTCTCAAGTGTTCGATCTCAACACATTTATTCACACTTGTTAGTTTGCACTCTAGTACCTTGATTCCCATTTTCATTATTGGTGGGTGATCTTGCGTCTGTTAACGGTATACATCAATGACTGGTAATTAGACGATGGACTACTATGTTCGACCTCAACACCTCTATTCACATAGTAGGACATGTACTCATAGCGGTTTGTGTAGAAGACCTTCCAGACTAGTGGCATCTTATATATGCTACCTCCTTGATCATGCCAGTGTTCATGAGATTTCAGCTCTCGTGACTTGATTCCAGTATATGTCAGATATTTCCAGCTATTATGGAGATCTTGATCCACTATATATCTTCAGCCTTCATGGAGATCATGATCTTTTGTATATCTTCATCATGGATATTCTGAGCTATCTATATTTTATGTGGCGATGAAAACATATGTCATATTTTGTATCATGCCTATTCATGGCCATTGTACTCTTATGTATCCGGGACTGCTACATCTACTTGCAGTTATGTGCAGAGTTTGATCATTATATTGTATTGATTGGATGGCTGGTTCTTCCACTGGGTTCTTCATCACTTCACTTTTGGGATGGACTTATAATGTATTTCGGCCATCATATGACCCCTCTAACCTCACACATTAGGGGGCATCTCTTACAGCTGATTTTACCACACATGGTGAATCACACTTTTATGGCCTTCCCTATCCCTCTGCAGACTCCTTAGAGCCCATGGACCATTTTTGTACCTTTGATGTTTCCAATATCATCCCTAAAAACATGCAATAATTGCCATACGCGACTTTTAATCCCTTTCTCCCATATATACGTGGATTTGACCCTTAAACCCGCATACATCGGGATGTGTGCAAAAGGCCAAATTCTTTTGGAATTTTCCTTGATGTAGATCTGAGTCACTTGTCTCTTGGCCTTCCATATGCCTTGAGATCGCTCAGATTTGACCCTCCATTACCCCATTGAAGAGCTATATAAATAACCTTTTGGATACATTAAAAGAGGAGTAATTGAAGAGCAAGAAAACTATAGTCCATTGTTGCCAGAGCTTATACTTGAGTCTGCATCCCTTTGTCTCTTTGAGCACTTTTTTGTTCTTCCCAAGCTTGCCTTTTGCTTGTGAGCTTGCTATTGAGAGATGGAGGATTGAAGTGGTGGAGGCCCAAGTGGGGGACTCAGTTTTTCCGATTCGCAGACGTGCCAACAAAGGTTGTCACTATTGTAGTCTCTGTTTTATATCAATAGAAATATCTTTTCCTGTTCAATAATGTGTATTTAAATGAGTATTTGATCCATGGATGCTTTTAAATGCTTATATGTTATTGATTATATATGCTAGAGTAGGTCTAACACAATTATATATAGCATGCTTGTCTTGTTTGCTGAGTGCTAATATAGCAATTTATCAATACAAGTTGGAGTGGAAAAGCTCAACGGGCATCTACATCAACCGTCCGGAAGAAGGTACGGATCAAGATCCTTTAGTGTTAGATATTTGGTTTCTCTTGCATATAGGAAATGATTGATTTCTAGAGTCAAGCTGTCTATTGTGGTACCCCAATCCATAGGAATTTCTCTCCGTAACAACTATTGATTCACTGAATCATCGACTGGTACAAAACACAACAAATTTTAGAACCCCGAGCCCTTAATTACTCACACTTAGAACTTTCTCAAATCTAGCCATTAATAAACTTAGTTTGGTATTTTTGTTCAATTTAAAAGGCAGATTGTTGAGACTCAAACATGTAGTGAGTTGCAAGGATTCAATTGACTTAGGCTCGATTCCATTTCCCGTCCATCCCATACATGTATCTTTCACAACAAGTGTTGAACAAAAAAATTTAATTCCCTCACCTCGGTTATGCTAGCTTTGCTAACATGCTTGGTATGTAGGAATTTTTTTTAATGTTTTCTGAGTTGTATATTATTTTCTCTTAGGTTCCCATTCCTTATCATTCTTAGATCTCTCAAGCTTGGATTGCACTTGGATGCCCCAATATGGTTAGGACATAGTCTAAGTATTTCTTTTGTATAATGAAGGGTGCTCCAACTTAAAAAAATACAATAGAATAGTTGTTATGTTACTGAATTGTAAAAATTAATGATACACATATGACAAATTAATGTGTTCAAAATAATTTTTATTGAAAATATATCATTTTTTCATGTAAATACTAAGAGATGCTCAATTATTAAAAATTGTAAGAAAATGAAAGAATTTTTTTTATTTTCTACAATTTTTTTAATGAAAGATGTAGTTAATTTATATGTCAATTAAAGTATAATTACTTATATTACCCTTCATCTTAGAAGAGCTCCAAGAATAAATGCCCTTCCATTTGAAATACCCACCCTTCAAATTTGATCCCTGGTTGCAATAAGTTGAAGAGTCACAAAATAATTTATAGGATAATTAGAAAAGGATTTAACAAAATATTTTTATCAAAATTGATTTTGGAGAACTCGTGGATTTGGGGTTTTTGGACTGAAACCCTTGCTGAGCTCGCAGATTTGGGGTTTTTTGGATTGAAACCCAGCCAACTATAGGGAGTAAAAATCACTTAGATTTATCATCTGCATTCATTGACAAAGTAATTTCCAGCCATGGGTAAATCGTTGTGGAGATTCATTGGAGTTTTTGGCACATTTCCGACAGTCACAGTTGAAGAAGAAAAAAGTTGTGAGTTGATTTGTCTGTTGGAACCATTGTAGAAGGTCGGGTATTTTCTTTCTGAAAATGGATGAATGAAGCTTTGATAGAATTAGCTTATACAGTAGAATAAATAGTACCAAGTCCATTAGATCCAGGTCCAGAAGCAGATGGAGCATGCCAGCAAAGAAGTGAGAGGTACGGATGAAGTGGTTGAAAGAGCACTAGGAACAAATCCATTACTTGCAAAATTAGTATCATTGGTAGATATAATAGATCCATATCCTTATACCCAAACAAACTGACTGAGGAGAAAAGCACTAGTTTAAGATCATGTTCCATAGCCACCAGTGGCAGAGTGGCAGAGCCTTAACTCTGCCTAGAGAAGGAGAAGGTGGTGATGATGGATGATAACAAGTTGCTATAGAGACATAAGATTCATCACCAAGCGACAATATATCTTGTTTACCACGTATTAGAGGCACCCCACAAGTCCCTTTCAGTTTGAGTACCAAATTTCATTAATCCACCAATTGAAGTATAAGCTATAGCGGCAACACCTAAGCCAACTCAAGGACATAAACCGGCGTGCTCAAAGCTCAAGGGTCAAAGTAATAATTTAGTATAATTGGGCTAGCTCTAGTCTAGTAGAATTGGTCTAATTTCTAGGGTATCCATTCGGTAACAGGTTCAAGGAGAAAGCGATAGCGATAAGGAAGTGTTGTGAGTTCTTTGCACCAATAAAGTATAGCGATCATTCTAAGAAGGCCAAGTACCGTTCCTTGGAATTCTAGGCAGTGTAAAAGAAGCATGGACATATATTGAAGGGCTAGTTCATCCTTAGGAGGTTGAGTTTCTTCTGTGGAAATTATATTAACTGCTGGTGAGGTCAATTCTAGTGTTCGAAGACATACAACTCAAGGCTAAAGTTGGCGACAGAGTCAAAGTGAGAGGAACCTTGAAGGTCTATCATGTACCTAAAATGACAGAGTTTGATATTGGGGACATGGAGGGCATATTCAAAAACTATGTGGGTCTATGGAAAGGTAAACACATTTCTACAAATTTTTCATGCAAAGTCCAGTTCAATGTGGAGGCAGGTTGACGTCCCATTGAATTCTATGCAAGCAATGATAGAGACCGCTTAGTTGAGGTTAGATATGAACTGCATTGGATGTTGAATGAGGATGAATTACGTGATGTTGTCTTAATTTTGTTTGCAAACAAGAAATATATTACAAATTCTATGAAATTTGTAGAGATTGCTAATAAGATTGGTATGCATTCTTTATGTCAGCACCATTAGTATATTCGAATCACTTGTGCAACTACCGGTGAAGGCCTTTATGAAGGATTGGATTGGTTTTCAAACACCATTTCCAAAAAGGCATAAATTGTAATGAATCTAATTTCTATATTGGGCATGAGGCACTAGCCATGAAGTAGACTCCTTCACAGTTACAGTGGTTGAAGACCACCAACATGGATTTTCTAAAGAAGACCTTGAATTGATTTGTTATCTTGATAGCTTGATTGTTATACATATTTGAGTACCTACAAATTTGTCATTATTGTGCAAGCATATGGGATTTTTATTTCTACCAATTGTACTATATTAACTATATTATCTTTTTCATACAAGATTGGAATATCAAGGTCATCAATATATTAAAGGAAAATTTTGAATGATTGCAGGATTTTATTTGGACAAGCTCGAAGCAGTAAATAGTTATGATTACTTCTCATTCAAAAAAATTATAGAAAACACTATGGAATAACAACATTATATTTCAATTAGTTTTCCAGACAATTACATGCAATGGACTAGAAAATTGTAGATAGTTTGAAATCTTTTTTAGATTTTTTTGTGGACAAACACTTTGGAATAGCAGGCATTTATTTGGACAAGATAAAAGCAACATACAATTATGATTACCTCTCATTATAAAAAAAAATTAAATACACTTTTTGGTGGCTTAGTATATGGAATAAAAACATTATCTTTCTGTTAGTTTATTAAATGATTATCGGCAATGGACAGAGTAGTTGTGGATAGTTTGAAAGCTATTTTTTTGTTGTAGATAGTTTGGAATATTAATCACTTTTTGTGGAAAAACACTCAGTTGAGGCATCTTACGCTTAGCTAATAAATTTGCACTTGATGAAATGGAATCAGTTCTGTATATCGTAAGGGGTATATAGATTATTCTAGTAATCAACAATTGTTATGTTTTCTCATTGTATAATTGACAGGTATTGTCCACACACAAAAATTAGATGGAAAAATGTAACTATATGCACTTGTATCATGTAATGTACCCATAACAAATGGGAAATGGTGCTTTTCTACACACCCCTGTTTATCCTACTCAATGAATGGGATCGATGACCATGGATTAATGGGATCTACCCCTATAAGCTATGGAATTGGACGAAGGAAATATGTAAATGGAAAGGGTGTTGTAGGTTATGCCTTTGACTATGTGGGTGCATCTGTTGTTTCTAGGTTTATTCCTCATTTCATTTTGATAGCCCGAGAAATCAATGGAGATAAATAAGTGAATTAAGCTACATTGCGCTAAGATATCTCTGACATTTCACCCAAGAGTTGGAAAGTATGGAAACATTGGTATATTAGTCACCTAAATTGAGAAATTACACCAACACACCAAATGGATTCTGAGAGATATCAATTCTGTAATATTAGGACACCGCAGAAGGAAATATTAATGATTAGTGGAGAGTTTGGCTTCATCTCTATGCCATATATGATAGATTAATGGAATTATATTTTAACCCAATTTAATCGTGAACAGAGATGTGAAACAAGACAACGTTGCATGAGATATACATATATCTAGACTCTATTATTACCATAGTCTAGGATTCATTTTAACTGGAGAGAAACATACCCTAAGTCAGAATACAAAAATGTTACAAACAATTAATCGATTCGTGCAGTTCAAGAATGCATCACTATGGCAATTGGATCTATGGGAACACAATTCATGGGTGTCTACAACCCTCAATTTTTCCATAGAGATTGGGGTTAAGAGTTTAATCTATGCACCTATATTCTTATTCGAGTCGATCTCACCGAGGTATCTCACACTTAGGAGAGGTTGGACTCGTAGATATCTTGGAAGATCCCTATGTTCTGTGTATGAATATAGAGAGTACAACGGGCCTAAGATCGATGAATATCAAGGGAAGTTGCGCAATCACTACTTCATATCACTTGAAGGAGGAGGAATTTGATGTTGTGGGTTGAATTTAATTGTCTGAAAACTAATGCCCATTTGCATCAACCATCAAGATCTTCAACGACGATACTTGTACCCTTAGGGAAATCTATGTGCCCTCTGTACTTTAGCATCAGCCCAAATGTGTTTCGTTAAATGGAAATTGTAAGTTGGCACCTGTTAAATTTAGAGGAAAAATTGACCTCTATCATTTCCTATGTAGAACTATATCCTAACATCATTGCTATTATTTTGTATTTCCTTGAATTTGTGACACTATACCTTTTGGGATTTTGTTGCAAATTTTGGGGGAGGTGCCATGCTCAGAATCTGCTAGCAAAATTGTTTCATGTCATTTTTGCTAATATTTACATTCTGTACTTTTTCTTTTGCAATCAGTGGTATCAAGCTCCATGAAAGAAGAGAAGCCAATTCATGGTGTCAAAATTTGTGACCAAATTTTGATTCTTTTGTATTTACTATTCCCTATTTGGGTGTACTTTTTGTGGCACAACATTATAGAAAAATAATATCCTTGTTTTTGCTACAATAAGGTCTTGAAAAAAATGAAAAAATTGAGCTAGGGAAGCTCAGTCCTGAAACATAACTCCATGTTTATTAGGCGTCGATGGCCAGGGAGTAAGGTTGGGTGTGAAGTCAGGAAAATGTGATTAGGTTTTGAGTGAACTTTTTAGGTAACTTGTCTGGTGTTTCTTCATAGGGTAGAACTAAAGAGTCAATCCTCAATTCTATCCCCACCCCCAATTGTTTTTCTTGTAGTAAGAAGTTTCCTTGTGGTGACTAGAATTAAGATAACACTGCTAGTTTTGTAGAAAATAACTAATCAAGCATTGCATGTGTTATCATTTATGGCCATTTATCTTGATACTTGAGCAGTTAGGTGTTGACAATTTATGAGAGCAGTCTGCATGTGAAATGATATGTGGATCTAATATGCTGAGCTAAGTGAGTGTATAGTCTCATTGTTCATAGATAAGCCATAGTGTCACCTAGGAAGATTATTGAAAAATAGCATAGAATGATCTTTGCTATGTTGGACATCACCCAACAATTTGAAATATAGGAAGATCCTTCACCCAAAATACTTGTGTTAGTTGTCTTCAATCTATTGTAATTATTGGGAGAGAGGTGATAAGAGAGAAAACAAACCCTGCACATCTTCTATAGTATATCTCATACCCAAGTGCAAGTTTTAGTCACAGCAAAGTACTTACTTGAAAAAGCCACACATGCTCTTGGACTTATCCTTCCTTAGATTGCATTCACCTGCACTTTCCAATGTTCTTATCCTTCTTTGTATTCCAAGTTCTAAGAGTTCAAGTGAAATGTATTCCCACCCTTTTGATTTCAAGAACACCTCTGTAAAAGACATCCCCTTAGACACATGGAATTCTATGAAACTAGAAGGTCAGGGCCACAATAGTATTAGGTTAATGTAAACATGATGAAGCTCCATCATTTGTGGTCTCTGAGGCACATGTTACTCACTCTCAAGATAAATAAAATGGAAACTTTATTTCTTTTCATTTTGGGATGAGGATAAGTTAAGAGTTATCAGGAGGCTTCTACTAGCATTAGCTTTTTCCCACTCTGATGATCCATATTTCTTTCTATATCTTGCATGGTTTCTCTCTTTTAACAGTTCAAATTCGTTGATTTCCACTGTACCTCCTTTTTTTTGGTTCAACTTCATACAAGAATCTAAGATTAACTAGAGGAGAAAAAGAGGGAGAATAGAAGTAGCCGGAAAGCATGTAACTCTGTCTTTCATATGTATTATAGGATTTTTTGACTTTTTGCATGTCTTCTTTTCACCTTTTATTTTTTCTCTTTAATTTTGTATATTCCCTTTCCAATTTACGACCCTCCTTTTTTCATTCAATAATTGTTCAAAGAATGAACAGTTATTGCCAAAATTGATGGATGTTTTGTATTGTCTCTTGAATCTCATATGGTTATAAGCTTCAGTGGGTAGTGGTTAGGATTATGGACAATCATTGGTATTTATTCAATGTGATTATAGTAGATCTGATGGTGGAACTTAAAGAATCCTGTATTAAGAAACATGCTGTTAATTTTCAAACCAGGTAATTCTGCACTTAGAAAAAATAATCTAAATACCAGGTAGCTGAAAACTTGAAGGCTTGAATCAAACCAGTAGATTTAAATATGATAATTTACAAACACATACTACTGAAAGTTGAACAACAAGTACATAGATTCAAACTCTTAATCACATCTATCTTCTATTGAATACTAAAAGAAGAAAATCCATTGCAATAGTTCAAAGCAAAAACATGCTAACCAACACAGTTGTAGATAATAAGCATGGGAATGGGATATTAATAATATGTTAGTATATAATATCAACATCTTATATACTAGAAATGCAAGACGATAATGAGACTTGGTTTCTTATGTATCCCTCTCGATTGATATATAAGAAACTCTGTTTTTACAATGTCCTTGATAAAAGTGTTTCTTCTTTTGAGGTTGTAGGATTGGATGACAGTAATCCTAAATGTTAATATGGTGTTGGAGAATACTAGGTTCAATTCCTCTCATGTCT
Organism: Pseudotsuga menziesii; assembly: GCA_001517045.1. Classification (NCBI taxonomy): domain Eukaryota; kingdom Viridiplantae; phylum Streptophyta; class Pinopsida; order Pinales; family Pinaceae; genus Pseudotsuga; species Pseudotsuga menziesii. The sequence continues at coordinate 57,340 of LPNX010111004.1, read as the reverse complement.
TGATAATCCCAAGTAAAAGTGGAGTTGAAAGTTTGCAACAAAAGAATAAAGTCTTGCAATTGAATGGAATTCCACTAGTTGCTCATGTTTAATATTTTCCTAGAAGAATCTCAACTATGGTGATCAACAGTTTTGCGGGTTTAGCAGTGAAGACATAATCCAGATACCTAAAGATGTCCAGGTTTCTACTTGGCCTCTCGAGTCATCAAATGTAACCAAAATTTAAATTGGATCTTCTTCATTAAGTTCATTCTCATTGGATTGCTCAACATATTCTCAAATTTGTACATTTAGGGGTAAAGGTTTTGCATAAAATTAGAAATAATTATGTCTTCATCAAGGTCATTCAATTCCAAGCTTTTTTTAGAGTAAGAACAAGTTTAAAAACATCTCCAAAGAGTGCATCATATTCCTCCTACCCTACCCATAGTGGCTCCTCAACTTCTAGGAAAGGTTTGGCAAGAGGATACAAAGTAAGTTTATTTCAATATTGACCATAGGAAAAGGTCACATTTCCGAATTTGTAGTTAATATAAGCAGCATCTTTTGATAGCCATGGTCTTCCAAGAATCATGGGATAGCCACTAAAGTCAATATTTTACAGCACCATTCATTCTACAGGGTACTCCATGGGTCTTTTGATATAATAGCATTATCTGCCATTCCTTCGAGATTGACAGTTGACCTATCCTCCATTTGGATAATGGTATAAATTGAAAGAGCCCTTACTTTTTAAAGAAAATAAATGTTGATCTCGTTTTGTAACATCTCTGAAAAGGATTGAAAGAGCTCTTACTTTGAATTTTCTCCTTGTGCAGGGAGGGCCTCATCAAGTGATTCTCTTCTTGCCTGAAACAAAATCATATGCATATCATAACCCAATCCGATGCCAAACTTACATAAAATCCTCAACCAATACTTTATTAACACAATGGCCAAGTTATAGTTTTCAAGTCTAACATAAAAATGATCTAGATATAAGCCACCTATGTAAAATATGAAAATTGTTGCTCAAAAGGAACAATTTCCTTCTCTGGGTTTGAATCAACCATCATCTTGTTGACTGTAAAATTCAATGCAAAACCATCAGTTAAACAAAGGCCTCAACTTCAAAACCAGCTGTGCAGAGACATGATAAGTAATAAGGACATCATGATATTAGATATTGTAAATAAATTCAACATTAAAGAAAAAAGTCAAATCTAATCTCTCTACCTTAAAATGGCCTCATTTATCCATAACTAGTAAGAGTAGGTACCAGAAAGAAATACATATTACGACAAGAATCTCTGCTGTAATATGCATGAGAAATTCAGAAATTCAAACATGCAGTTGAAAGAATACAATAACCCACTGCAACAACCTCAATTCTTGATTCATAAGCGTAATATAATAATTATATTTGGAGGTTAGGTACATGGATCGTCAACAATAATAAGTAAAGGGATGGCATATTAGGTTATTTATGTCATCTTGCTTCTCCAAGGAAGATCAGACTACAAAAAGAAGTGGAAGATTTATCCTTTAATCACACGTAATGGGTTTAGTGTATTGTCTTCACAAGACCTGCAATCCTAACAAAAATACTTAGCTTCACACAACACAATATAGTATATACATACCAGCATGAAAGATGCCACAATTAGATATGCCCTGTTGCAACTTACAATCAGAAGGATTGGCTAGATGATTTTGTGGAGAGGCTACATATGACCAAAATCATTTGATGATTAGGAGGTTGGTAAGCTGAGATTTCTTGGAATTCCTTTAGTGGGTGATTTAGAACTGAACAAACTCATGTCATATGCAATCTACCAGATAGAAGACACTAACAAAGCATCCTAAAGGCCACAACAATGGTGTATCTATGCCATTTTTTGGAATACAGCTAGCAACAAGCATTGCTTCTATTGCATAATTTTCAACCTTAAATGGTTGACAAGGTACCATGATAGTCAAAAGTTAAAACAGTGTGTGTGTATGTGTAAAATCTAGTATGGACCTGTATCAAAGAATTCACACAATGTAATAAATAGTACTTAGTACACATAAGTCACTATAAATTTAAGGTGATTTGTGTATCATTGGATAGATCTTTGTGCCTAATGAACTTGTAGAGGATATCCAATGTGGGCTATTTTGTCCTTGCAATGCTGGAAACCTCAGGTTGTGTTGGCTCACAAGGGTCATACTACATGTTGTGCCCTTGCTCAACAGCCTTTAAAAAACACATTTCATCAAACAAAATCCTATTTTTTTTGATGAAATGTTCGAATTTCTCAGGACAAATCTAATGAATCACCAGCTACTGAAATGATGACTTTCTGTGAGCTACTGAATCAGTGAAATTTTATGTTTTTAAGCAGCCTTTGCAAACTATAGATTATTTGACAAAATCACCATTATCAAGTTATTATTTTGGGTGGATTTACATTAACAATCAAGGGATGAGTGTTAATAATTTCCATATCTTTTTCTCATAACCTAATCTTCAAATCTTATCCAAACGTTTATCACTTGATTTTGCTATTTGATTTTATTATTATAGATGTTGATATGTTTGCGAAATTGGAAGGTTAGTCATGGTATGGTTTGGTATCTTATCAGAGTTTATTTGAATTACATTTCCAAAGTCTTCCATTTACTCTGCGAAGTATGCATGACCCAACTTTATTATGTGATCTCGATCTTTATGATAAGCTTCATATGTCGATTTTATTATTGCATGTGAAAGGTTTGGGGTTGATGGTTATGCTGCGTACGTCATGTAATATATTTGCCACCTTCGAAGGTTAAAGGTATGTGTATTATCTTTCAAAGGTTTAATCCTTATGATTTTCTCGACTCATACCATCGCCTCCGAATTCGATCCACATGATGTAAGGTTGATTTGGTATTATTGGCTTTGTACTCGAATCTGTCCATCACATTCAATGGCTGGTACATGACCAATGTCGTGGCTCTCTGTATGACGAACACCTGTGTTTCATTTATGGTATGATCGTGTGTTGATAATGCCGAATAAATAATGGCAAGGTTAGTTCAATCTCGAGTTGTTTGCTGTCATTTCTTATTTCGATTATCTTGTAGTGTTATCATTCCCCTTCATGCCGAAGTTTCAGGGTTATTGGCTGTGTTCACCCATGTCACATTTGGTTTACAAAAGCATTGGTCTCCATGGCTTCATTTTCATTTGCACCATTTTCGGGCCGTATGAGCCCCAGAACCCCTGTTAAACCCTACTGGCCGTATGAGCCCCAACGCTTGTAATAACCCTGTGTCCCCTCCGGTAAATAGTCCTGGTACTCCTCTGGTCTCTAAACGCATGAGGAGGTCTTCAACTTTGTCGCTGATTACACCAAAGAGGAATGTCGATAAAACCTACAATCGTGGAAGCCATAGGCAGAAAGCCAAGGTTATGGGTAGGTTTACTAGAAGCATGGCCAAGGGTAATGTTGTCAAATCACCTGTGAATGATGGTGTTTGTGTTGAGACTGTCGTGATAGACGATGAAGAAGAAGACCCTGTTTTTCCTGTTGATAATCATAATGTTGGGCATGAGTTCATCTTGAACCCTGCCGAGGATAGTCCTCTTGTGTTTGACAAGGATATTCGGGTCGATCCTGTTGTTGATCCTCCAGCTAAGGGGAAGACTGTAGAGACAAACGTATCAGGTTCTTATCAGGTTGGGGATATGATTCACCCACTGTTTGTTAACTGCTTGTTGGATAAGATTCACAGCATGGAAGGAAGAGTGACTGAGATGTTAGCTTATCGCGATATTGTGGAGACTGAGAATCTTAAGTTGAAAGAGCAGTTAGATGCAGACAATAAGTCTTTGTTGCATGTTAAAAAGGATAAGAATCGTTTGATTCGAAGGGTATTAAAATTGCAGAATGAAAATGATAAGAATGAAGAGAGAGTACGAGAGCTCAATGCTCAAGTCACATTAATGCAGTTTAAGGGTCAGTCGTCGAATCCAGCAAAGGGCGTTAACATTCAGGTGTTTAACGCACCTGTGAATTTATAATGGGTTGAAATGCAATTGCTTTTGGTTTCAGGATTGAAGTTATGATAGATTGATAATCGGGTTATTTCTTTACAGGTATTCAGTTTAATTCATTTATTATTTAGTTTATTTCATTTTCCTTTGGTATGTGTTTTAATTATATTTCTTTTGTGTGCAGTATCGCAGATAATGGTTTTGGATCCTGCCTCAGATTTTGATGGTTGTTTACTTCTTGGATGATCTCCACGCAATCAGGAACGAATCGATTTAGCGGAGCTTTTATCCAGGTGTCGTTTCATCATGGATGTTTTTTGATATTTCTGATTCACTGTTATGAATCGAATCGTTCTCATTTCCAGACATTTCCACGTATATAGAAAAATGACAACTTCGTTTGTCATTTTTAAGAGAAATCGGTTAAAGATTTCAATTTTGAAATCCGTATTTGATAGCATTTTTTATTTTGGGGAGATGAAATGTTTTTAAAAGGGAAATAGCCTTACGTGGGAGAGGGGTTGATAGTTTGGGAAAGAAGGAGACAAGACTACTGTTTGATTTTCCTGTGACTTAAGGCAGTTTGCTGTCAGCAGCTACAGTATTTTAAACCGGTGATACTTATATATGTTTATAGTATTTTTACTTCGCATATGTGTTTATGGTATCGCTTTGTTTTGTTATTTTTCCCTCATTATTAATATTTGCTATGATCTCTTTAATGAATTATGCAAGTATATTATGTATAATTGTCGACTTATACTGATTTCGATTTGCTGATGTATGTCATGTTGTAAATATGATAATTGATATCATAACATATGTGATATATGTTTCTATTGTATGATCTTGTTAGTTTTTGAATTTCTTCTGAATACTTTCAAGATTATTAATACAGTAGTCCCATTAGTAGGTTCGATTTCAGGTTAAATATTTGCATCGCTCCTGATTAGGATAGGACTTAGATTAGATTAATATATTTTCTGTTTCTGTTAATTATATTACTGAAAATCCATTTGAATCAGATCTTTATATTCATATCACATTCAGATTATTTTCTTATCTTGTGATTAATGTACAGGTGTATATAATGTATTTCTGTGATTTATCAACTCTGTTAATATTTAGTTAACTTCTTATTCTTGTATTATTAAATCTGATTCTTTGAAGTATATTAAATTTAGTTGATTGATATTGTAATTAATAACATTTATTAACTTGTGTAGGGATAGGTATAGATTTGATTAACAATCAGTAGCGTTAGCTTTACCTGTTAGACTTTCTTTCATTAGACTTTCAGGCTAACAGAGCCTTTAAACCTGTCGGGAACAACCATCCCAAAGAGCTTGGAGCATACTTTAAGGATCCCGGTCTGGGTTGTCTTCCCTCCTTACGTGCATAGTCCTTTATGACCGTCAACAATGGCGCTAGAAGGAGGGACAGCTTAGGCTAATGGCTAATGAAGACAATCCTGTAAACAAAGTTAATCAGCCTTACACCCCTCAAATATAGTCATCATCACAACCCCGTACTCTCCGGTCATCACGTTTAGGTGAAGCCCCTCTGAAGGACTCCGTTCGAAGCCTTATCTCTCAGTTCAACTCTAGCGGTACTCACAAACCTGAAGAAATTGACCAGTTCGAACAGGCCATAAACGAATCTCGTAGGATTTTAACAAGGGCTTAGTCGAATCTCACTGGACGCCAACCCACTGAATTTCCTCTCCCGCAGATCACACATCCTCGTACTCATCATACTGAACCTGCGTCGAAAGAACAAGAACAACCTATAGGTGCCTTTCCTGATCCTCAGATACAATAGTTTCTGACAGGTGCCAATCAGCCTTCACCTTCTTCAGGACCACCTGATTCAGGAGGGTCTGGTCAATCACCATCTCCACCTCATTCACCCCCTCGCATTACTCAAACACCACCTTCACCACCTCCAACTCCAAGGAACATGGCAGGTTTAAACCCCCCAAACCCTAATGCTAACATGCCATGGTTAGCTCAAGATGCAGTGGCTGTCCCAGGAAATCAACACCCTTTACCTAAGCATCCTGAGAAGTTGTTACGCAAGTTCAATCCTGAGCAGAAAGAGCCAGTGGAAGATCATGTTAAGAAGTTTATGCTAGCAGTTCGGCTCTTAGATGTTGAACATGAAGATGTAGTCTATCGACTTTTCCCTTATTCATTTGAGGGAAAAGCTTCAACATGGTATTTTTCGCTTACGGCTGGTTCCATTACCAGCTGGAACGAATTCGACCTTGCTTTCACAAACAAGTTTGGAGACGACAAGACTCCAGCTGCCTTGGTGTTAGAATTGTCTAGAATTCACATGGAAACCAAGGAAAAGGTCAAAGACTTTAACCAGTGATTCCTAACTCTAAGAAATAGGATTCCTACTGCTTCAAGGCTAGCTGAGGATGTCACTATTGAATTTTACACTTCAACCTTGCATGTGTCAATGGCCATGTTTTTCAGACAAAAAGCCAAACTTACCCTTGCTGAAAACTTTGAAGAAGCAATTAAGGTTGAGAAAGATATGTCTGCCATAAAGGAAAACCCTGGGGTAGATACCAATTCTACATCTTCTTCTCGAAAGAATACTGACAGCCCTACTAAAACTACAATGCCTGAAAAAAAAGGCCAAGATTCACTAGACCTAGACAGCCTCCAAAGAGTTATTAAAAAGATGTCCAACGAAATCATTGATTTAAAGAAGGGTACTTCTGAAAACATTCCTAATAAAGAACCACCTAGACTACCTTTCAGAAGGCCATTCCCGAATACAGTTGCAAAACAGACTCCTCCCTCTGAGGCTAATAGCGTCGATGAAATTAATAGTTTCCTAAAATTATTAGTCTCAGGTCTCGAACCATCAGCTGAAAACGAGGCTCAATATTTTCGGCAGAATTCTGAAGATAACCAAAACACTGATAATGACACAGAAGATAAACCTCCTAATGTTATTAGCCATTTCTGGGACACCACAGAATTGACTGATGACGAAGATGTGGGTGTTGTCAATGTAAATGAGCATCAATAAAACACTAGAAGAAAGAAAGATCGGCCCTCAGGGGAACCTTCTACAACTGCTACAGATAATAGTTCAGCTGGTCAAACAAAAACCCAACCTGCAAATATTAAATCTGCACCCTCTCTTGACTTAGAATACGATCTGGTTGAAGATTTAAAAAAAATCAGAGCTAATATCTCTATCTATGAACTTCTCAAACTCCCTGTAATTCGAGATAAGATGATGCAAGGAGTATCTTTAAGTAAAACTAGCAAAACCCCTTCTAATCAAAACAGTTCTGCTAATACTAAAGATAGCTCAGGAAAGTCTTCAGTCAATGCCTCGTCTATAGGCAAGAAGTCTGATTCTTCAACTCCTCCTTTTTTACTTATGTTTGAGATCTGCAATCGTAAAGTGCACAACTGTATGATAGACTCAGGGGCTTCAAAGAATGTCATGCCATACTCTGTGTGTAAAAAACTTAAAAAACTTAATGCAGTCCCTGTGCCTTGTGATACAAGTATTGTGCAGCTTGACCGTTCAAACGTGAAAGTAATAGGCAAGTTGAAAGAGGTGTTGATAAGGTTAGCTTCGAACCCTCAAGTCCATTTTATCATTGATATAATTGTTGCAGATATCTCGGAAGCGTATGGCCTATTTCTTAGTAGAGATTGGTCTGAAAAATTGAAAGGATATTTTGCAACAGACTGGTCACATTTATGGATATCTCATAATGGTCATCCAAACAAGATCAGAATTGATCAAGAACGGTATATGAAGCACACAGTCACCGAATTGGATGACTCTAATGAGCCAGTGCTATTCACTGATACCATAATGGGCAATTACATGACTGATTCCTTCTTTGGGAATTTCAAAGCTGAAACTTCACCAGTCCAAAACTCAGTACAGCAGTCTAAAGTATTCCATTTTACTCAAGTTCCAGAAGAGATCCCAGTTCCAAACACGGTACCTTTAGATCTGAACAATGGTCTCTGATCTCTATACTTTGACGGATCTAAGTCAAAAGAAGGGGCTGGTGCAGGTTGCTTGCTGATAGATCCCTATGGGAAAAGGTATTTCATTGCTTGCAGGTTAGAATTCGATTGCACCAACAATGTGGCTGAATACGAAGCTCTGATTCAAGGTCTGAAAAAAGCAATTGACTTGGGAGCCAAGGCTTTAATAGTGTTAGGAGACTCTGGGATAATTGTTAGATAGGTACGTAATACTATACACTGCATTGCTGGGCATCTGAGAAATTATCAGGCATAGGTATGGAATCTATTGCTATCTTTGGAAGCTTTTAACATAAATTCTATTCCTCGTTATTTAAATCAGGAAGCAAATATTTTAGCCAATGTTGCTTCAAGGCTAATTCCATCTGAAGAAATGCTTGTTGATTCTTTCTCTGTTGATTTGCTTTTCAGACCTTCTGTACCTGACAACGTTGCTAATTGGAGAGTCTTCAACAATGACAAGCAGTTGATCGATTTTCTGAATTTGAAAGATACTTTTAAAGATGCAATCATTGATGAAATGACCCACGATGAAGATCTATATAATTTCGCCGTAATTCATAAGCCCTGTTCAGTTCAGGAATCTCTCGATCAGGTTGATACCCTTCCCAGATATGTAATCAGACTTGAGAAATTCTATGACTTGAAGGATAATTCAAAGCTGCAAGGAACTGTAAAACCAACAGCTCTATTATGCAATCTGAAATTGTAAATCTAGGCAATGAACACAACCCTCAATGTGTAAATCTGGGTAGTATGTGTACTCCCCAGGAAAAAAAATCCTTCATAAGACTCTTTAATGAGTTTAAAGACATTTTTGCATGGACGTATGACAATCTTAAGACATTCGATCCTAATATAATGCAACATGTCATTCCCATGAAACAAGAGGCTAAACCTTTCCAACAAAAATTGAGGAAAATGCATCCTAGCCTAGAACCAGCTGTCAAGAAGGAGCTGAATAAACTCCTTGCCGCCAGAATAATTTTCCCAGTATGACATGCACACTGGGTGGCAAATCTTGTCCCCGTGAGAAAGAAAAATGGTGATACCAGGTTATGCGTCGATTTCCGAAATCTGAATAAGGTTTCGGAAAAGGACAATTATCCTGTTCCTCCAATGGAAAAAATATTACAACAGGTCTCTGGATCTGAAATGTTTTCACTTTTAGATGGTTTTTCGGGATACAACCAAGTGTTAGTGTCCAAAACAGATCAATTGAAAACAACCTTTAGAACTCCTTGGGGAACCTACGCCTATAGAAAAATGCCATTTGGTCTAATTAATGCCAAGGAAACATTCCAAAGGGAAATGGATATTGCATTTAGAGGTCTGATTGGTAAATTTGTTGTCATTTATCTTGATGATTTCACTGTCTTTTCAAAGAACAGAACTGATCATCTATCGCATCTCAGGAGAATATTTGAGCATTGCAGGAAATATGGGATCTCCCTGAATCCAAAAAAATCCATCTTTGCGGTCACAGAAGGTAAGCTACTAGGTTTTGTGGTTTCTAAACAAGGTATTAATATTGACCCAGAACGTACCCAAGCTATATCTCAGATTTCTATGCCTCACTCAAAGAAATCTATGCAGTCTTTTCTTGGAAAGATAAATTTTGTTTCTAGATTTATTCCTGGTTTCACTAAAATTGTTAGGCTACTTCAGAAAATGATTAAGAAAGATGCTGAGTTTAAATGGTTGGCTGAACAGAAGCAATCTTTTCATGATATCTTAAAAGCGATTGCTGAAGCTCCCACCTTAACAAGCCCAGATTTTTCTAAGCCATTTATTTTGTATACGTTTGCTTCTGATTCTTCATATGCTGCTGTTCTAACACAGAAAAATCAAGAAAATAATGAGGCCCCCATTTCCTTTACAAGTTTTGGTTTGAATGGTGCAGAGCTGAACTACCCAGAAGTGGACAAACAAGCATTTGCTATTTTTAAATCAGTGAAACATTTCCGGCCTTATTTGCTAAAGTCTCACACCAAGGTTGTTGTGCCATATTCAACAGTCAGAAATCTTTTGGTACAGAAAGACCTGGGTGAAAAGCAAGCCCATTGGGTGACAACACTTCAGGAATATGACCTCGAAATCAAGCCTTTGAATATTGTCAGGGGACAAGGAATTTGTAAGCTGGCAGCTGGATCTTCGGACAGTTCTGAATCTGATCTGCACTTCTTTGGTGAACCTTCTTTGTTTGAAAGGGAAGTTTTTCCGATCTCCACTCCTCCCGATTCTTGGTATAATGATATTAAGTTTTTTTTATTGCATGGTAATGCTCCTGAACATTTAGACCCATGTAATAAAAGGGATTTGAGATTGAGATCTGCCCCTTATCAGCTGATTGATAACATTTTGTTTAGAAATAATTTCGAAGGAGTCCTCCTTCGATGTTTAGAAAGAAATGAGGCTGGTAATGTGTTGTCTCAACTACATGTAAGACCAGTCGGGGGACACTTTGGCGGAGAAACCACTGCGCATAAAATACTCAAAGCAGGCTATTACTGGCCTACGTTGTTCAAAGATGCATATGCCTTTGCCAGGAAGTGTCAAGAGTGTCAGAGAGCAGGAGGCAGGCTGAAGAAAGTAGCGTTACCCCTCCAGCCGGTTATTATCGAAGTCCCATTTCAGCAATGGGGTCTGGATATCGTCAGTCCAATTACACCAGCTTCTTCACAGCAGCATAAGTACATTTTGATAGCCACAGATTATTTCACTAGATGGGTTGAATCCATTCCCTTGCGAGTGGTTAACTCGGAACAGGTGATATCATTCCTAGATTCTTTTATTATCACCAGACTCGGTGTTCCTGAATCTTTGATTTTTGACAATGCAACTTATTTTTCTTCTGTTAAATTAACTGATTATGCATTGGAAAAGGGCATAAAGTTAAAATATTCAGCTAATTATTATCCCCAGGGTAACGAGTTAGCTAAATCTTCTAATAAAAATTTAATCAAGATTCTGAAACGTATGGTGGTTAATCATCATAGGAATTGGCATAACGCCTTATCGAATGCCTTATGGGCTGACAGAGTGACTCCCAAAGCTTCCATAGGAAACTCTCCCTTTTTCCTGGTATACGGCAAGGAAGATATTTTTCCTCCTCATTTATTTTTACCCTCTTTACAGCTTTCCCAGTCAGTACAGGAGACACCATGTTCTTCCATGGAGCATCAAATTAACACCTTGCATAAACTAGAGGAAGATAGAGAGTTGGCTAGGAAAAAGTTTGATAAACACCAACAGACCGTGAAGCGTTGGTTTGATCTCAGAAAATCAGCCAGTCAGGTTTTGGAAGTAGGTGACCTAGTTCTGAAATGGGACAAGGAGCACGAAGACAAAGGAAAACATACAAAGTTCCAATGCCTGTGGCTGGGACCATTTATTATTACAGAAAAACTTGGTCCTAGCACTTTCAGGTTGTAGACATTGGAGGGTGACATTGACAACCTTCCAGTGAATGGTCATTTGATTAAGAAATATTTTTGTTGATCCCCCTCAAGGGATTATCCTGTACATATCTGGTGTGGTGTGCTTGGTTTGTGGAATTTTTCAGCGAGCCTAGTTGATTTGTTTGTTTTGGATATTTTGTTTCATTATTTGTTTTATTTGCGCATTTTGAGTCTGATTAATTTATCAAACTTCAAGCTGATGTCTTTCTTTTTATCAACCTCTGTGATTGATCTTCCAACCATGCACAAAGATTTTTCTATCCTGAAAAATTGTCATACTGTTTTATGTCTTGAACAGCGAACATGTTTCCGTCTTTCTAGACTTTACCAGAAATTCTTGAATCATGTTAATATTAATCAATAATATGAGTCTTTGCAAAGATTTTCCCAAAAGTATTAGGGCAAGATTTGGCAAGGTTATCTTTTAAATCTTTTACGCCATCCCTTCTCGTAAAAAAGAATCAGGTCTGCCTCCCCATCTGCTAAGATAATCTCACTATAGATTATATATAACTACATTTTGGCCACGGTTGGGTTGGAATACTTTCAAGGTTAATCTGAAGTATAGAGGGTCTCATAATGAGCCATTCTGCTCAGGATCATAGGTTTGCATTCAGTAACATTGTCATTTCCGGTCACCAAGCCTGGACAATGGCCCTTGGAAAAACACTGAGGGATAAAAGGTCTCATTACGAGCCGGTTTATTTATTGTAATGCAGGCTGGTGACTGACATGGTTTCCATCTGGTTACCAAGCCAGAGCCATGGCCTTCAGAATTATCCTATAAACAAAAAAGAAAAGAAAGAGATAATGATGGTGATGATTCAACCTAACCAGAAATTGTATATCTCTAACTAGCAAATGGGATACTGGCATTCCTTGGGCTTTGAAGCAACCCTGTCGAGGCTATAGATGCCTGCTGGCAGCAGGGCCATGCTTATGGTATTGGGGTTTTATTCTTTAAAACCAAGCCATTTATTGTTTTACTTCTTTTGGACTAATTTTTGTTGGAAACTCGATCTTCATCAAATAAATAATTAAGACTGTAAATTTCTGGTAATTTTTAGGAAATGTGAAATGCCTGAATCTGTTTGAGATATTAATTATTGATGCCTGTATAATGACATACATGAGGGATCTAATTTCTTTTGATTGTATGGTTTCAGGTTAAGAATCAGAGATAACTGTTCCGCCCAGTAAGTCACCATCTGTTGTGCCCTTGCTCAACAGCCTTTAAAAAACATATTTCATCAAACAAAATCCTATTTTGTTTTGATGAAATGTTTGAATTTCTTAGGACAAATCTAATGAATCACCATCTACTGAAATGATGACTTTTTGTGAGCTATTGAATCAGTGAAATTTTATGTTTTTAAGCAGCCTTTGCAAACTATAGATTATTTGACAAAATCACCATTATCAAGTTATTATTTTGGGTGGATTTACATTAACAATCAAGGGATGAGTGTTAATAATTTCCATATCTTTTTCTCATAACCTAATCTTCAAATCTTATCCAAACGTTTATCACTTGATTTTTCTATTTGATTTTATTATTATAGATGTTGATATGTTTGCGAAATTGGAAGGTTAGTCATGGTATGGTTTGGTATCTTATCGGATTTTATTTGAATTATATTTCCAAAGTCTTCCATTTACTCTGCGAAGTATGCATGACCCAACTTTATTATGTGATCTCGATCTTTATGATAAGCTTCGTATGTCGATTTTATTATTGCATGTGAAAGGTTTGGGGTTGATGGTTATGCTACGTACGTCATGTAATATATTTTCCACCTTCGAAGGTTAAAGGTCTGTGTATTATCTTTCAAAGGTTTAATCCTTATGATTTTCTCGACTCATACCATTGCCTCTGAATTCGATCCACCTGCTGTAAGGTTGATTTGGTATTATTGGCTTTGTACTCGAATCTGTCCATCACATTCAATGGCTGGTACATGACCAATGTCGTGCCTCTTTGTATGACGAACACCTGTGTTTCATTTATGGTATGATCATGTGTTGATAATGCCGAATAAATAATGGCAAGGTCAGTTCAATCTCGAGTTGTTTACTGTCATTTATTATTTCGATTATCTTGTAGTGTTATCATTCCCCTTCATGTCGAAGTTTCAGGGTTATCGGCTGCGTTCACCCATGTCACAGTTGGTTTACAAAAGCATTGGTCTCCATGGCTTAGGTTTTTTGTTGGGTCTACAACTTGAGTGCTCACTTTCTGGTTCTTTGTCGTGTTTTGATCTCGAATATCTTTTCTGGGTTAGTTTTCGTGCATGTGCACAGTTAGTCATGGCGCCGGTGGTGAGAGTCGAGCCCTGTGAGATGAAGCTTCTTGATTCAAACCCTGGGCTTTTATCCAGGATCGAGGCTGTCAGATGGCTGTCGTTTATCAGTAAGTTCTTGGATTCAAATCCTTAAGTCACGAGGGTGTTTGCTGTGTCTTTGGCCGACTCTCGGGTTAAGGTTGGTGATCTTCAGTTTCGAGTGGATGAACGCTCAGTTGCACTTGCAACCGGTCTGCCATTAACAGGCGAAAGGTGGTTTAAGTATAAAAAAATGGACATAACCGAATGGAGGCAGCTACTCAAAAACCCCTGTCAAGAGGTATTGTTCCAAACTGGTGTGTCTCGCAAATTCTTTAAAAATGAATGGCACCCAGTCTTGGACTTAATCCACAGGTACGTGACCTGTGAAGGTCGCCTCTCTTCAGCCTATGTTTACCATCTACTGTTGATGTCTGTTTTTATTGGGTTCCCTCTGAATTTACCTTATTACCTAGTTCAGAGTCTGTCTAAAATGTCCACTGCAATTAAAAAAGGCCCGAAGCACATAATTCATAGCCTTTTCCATCACGGCGTGGTCAGAATGTTAATTGAGAGGGAATTGTTGAAATTAGACCAGTCATGGGATGAGTTTATTGAGTCTAATGGTTTTTCGGCCTTCTGCCACTGTCAGTTTGATTGTCCCGAGGAATGTATCAGGCATCAAGAGCCTAGTCATGCTTCGTTTTCGTTTGCACCAGAACCCCTATTAAACCCTACTGGCTGTATGAGCCCCAACGCTTGTAATAACCCTGTGTCCCCTCCGGTAAATAGCCCTGGTACTCCTCTGGTCTCTAAACGTATGAGGAGGTCTTCAACTTTGTCGTCGATTACACCAAAGAGGAATGTCGATAAAACCTGCAATCGTGGAAGCGATAGCCTGAAAGCCAAGGTTATGGGTAGGTTTACTAGAAGCATGGCCAAGGGTAATGTTGTCAAATCACCTGTGAATGATGGTGTTCGTGTTGAGACTGTCGTGATAGACGATGAAGAAGAAGACCCTGTTTTTCCTGTTGATAATCATAATGTTGGGCATGAGTTCATCTCGAACCCTACCGAGGATAGTCCTCCTGTGTTTGACAAGGATATTCGGGTCGATCCTGTTGTTGGTCCTCCAGCTAAGGGGAAGACTGTAGAGACAAACCTATCAAGTTCTTATCAGGTTGGGGATATGATTCACCCACTGTTTGTTAACTGCTTGTTGGATAAGATTCACAGCATGGAAGGAAGAGTGACTGAGATGTTAGCTTATCGCGATATTGTGGAGACTGAGAATCTTAAGTTGAAAGAGCAGTTAGATGCAGGCAATAAGTCTTTGCTGCGTGTTAAAAAGCATAAGAATCGTTTGATTCGAAGGGTATTAAAATTGCAGAATGAAAACGATAAGAATGAAGAGAGAGTATGAGAGCTCAATGCTCAAGTCACATTAATGCAGTTTAAGGGTCAGTCGTCGAATCCAGCAAAGGGCGTTAACATTCAGGTGTTTAACGCACCTGTGAATTTATAATGGGTTGAAATGCACTTGCTTTTGGTTTCAGGATTGAAGTTATGATAGATTGATAATCGGGTTATTTCTTTACAGGTATTCGGTTTAATTCATTTATTATTTAGTTTATTGCATTTTCCTTTGGTATGTGTTTTAATTATATTTCTTTTGTGTGTAGTATCGCAGATAATGGTTTTGGATCTTGCCTCATATTTTGATGGTTGTTTACTTCTTGGATGATCTCCACGCAATCAGGAACGAATCGATTTAGCGGAGCTGTTATCCAGGTGTTGTTTCATCATGGATGTTTTTTGATATTTCTGATTCACTGTTATGAATCGAATCGTTCTCATTTCGAGACATTTCCACGTATATAGAAAAATGACAACTTCGTTTGTCATTTTTAAGAGAAATCGGTTAAAGATTTCGATTTTGAAATCCCTATTTGATAGAACTGTTTATTTTGGGGAGATGAAATGTTTTTAAAAGGGAAATAGCCTTACGTGGTGTTGGTAATAACTCCCGATTCAATTGTTCTATTCATGGCTAAGCATTCATTTATACATTCATGTGAGGGTTGTGTTTCACCTTCTGTCCAGCCTTTTCGGCTTCCAACTATTCCTATTTATTTATTTACAATATTATAATCCCTAACAGATTATATTCTAACAATCCCCCTCTTAATCCGAAGGGGTGTTCGTAAGTCCGAGCATGTTTCTGAACCTTTCAAACTTTTCTCGTCCAAGCGCTTTGGTGAAGATGTCTGCAACTTGATCATTTGTGGAACAATGTCGAAGATGGACTGTCTTGGCCTCTACATGATGTCGAATCAAATGATACTTTGTGTTGATGTGTTTGGTTCGATCATGGAATCTAGGATTCTTAACCAGCTTGACTGCAGAAGTATTGTCGACCAACAATGGAGTGGAGTTCTCTTGTTTTTCTTGCAAATCTTCAAGTATCTTCCTGAGCCATACTATTTCTTTCGTTGCTTCAGCTGCAGCCACATATTCTGCTTCTGTTGTTGAATCTGCTGGAACTGACTGTTTGCGAGATCTCCATGAAACAGCTGCTGATCCAAGACTCATAGTGTATCCAGAAGTTGATACTCATGTCTCCTTATCGCCATCAAAGTCTGAGTCTGAGTACCCAATAAGTTTAAAGTCATCCACTTTAGAGTACTTGAGTCCAACGTCTTGAGTCCCCTTCAAGTATCTTAGAACTCTTTTTGCAGCTAACCAGTGTCCTTCACAAGGTTTATGCATGAACCTTGAAAGTATGCCAACAACATAATAAATATCTGGTCTAGTTGTTGTTAGGTAGATAAGACTTCCTACAAGTTGTCGATACTTGGGTCGCATCTTCAAATTCTTTTCCTTCGCTTGATGTGAGCTTCATTTTCTGTTCCATTGGAGTAGATATAGGGTTGCAATCTGTCATGCAAAATCTGTTTAGTAGTTCTCCAACATATTTTTTCTGAGATAGGAATATGTACTTAGGATGTTGAGTGACTTCAATTCCTAAGTAATAGTGGAGATGTCCCATATCTGTCATTTCAAAGATCTTTTTCAAATCTTTCTTTATGGATGATATATAGCTCTCATTGTTCCCTATCATCAAAAGATCATCTACATACACCACAAGATGCACAACAGATCTTCCAACTTTCTTTATAAACAGTGTTGCATCATCAAGATCAAAATGTTTGAAATTTAACTTCAAAAGATGCTCGGTTAACTATTCATACCATGCGTGAGGCGCTTGTTTTAGGCCATACAAGGATTTGACAAGCTTGCATACCTTTTGTTCTTTTCCTTTCACAACAAAGCCTTCTGGATGAGACATGAAGAAATTCTCTTTCAAGTCTCCATTCAAGAAAGCAGTTTTCACATCCATTTGATGAAATTTCCACCCTTTTTGAGCAGCCAAAGAGAGTAAGGTACGGATGGTAGCCCATTTTGTTGTAGGAGAAAAAGTTCCTTCATAGTCAATTCCTTTTTTCTGTGCATAGCCTTTTGCTACAAGCCTCGCTTTGTGCTTGTCAAGTGAGCCATCTGATTTGTATTTGTTCTTGTACACCCACTTGCAGCCAATTGGTTTGGTTCCAACTGGAGGGTCAACCAGCTTCCAAGTTCCATTCTTTATGAGTGCATCAAACTCATTTTGCATAGCTTCTTTCCACTCAACACGAGTAGAAGCTTCTTCAAAGGAAGTTGGTTCAAAGTTAGCAGATAAATTAAATTCACAATCAAATGATACATCCATGTCATCACCTGAATTATCTGCTCCTTCTCCATGTCTATTCGAACTTCTCATTCCCGTCTTTCCAAATTCATCTGGATGGACACTTTCAAGTGTCTTTGTGGCCCATTTAGGAATCTTCTGTGATGGTCCTGGTTGATCAGCTAGTGGAGCTTCATCATTGATTGAGATTCTTTCAATTCTCTCAATCACATCATCTAGTTGAACCTCTTGTTCAAGTGAAGTAGCAGGAACTTCTTCATGCGGGGGAGTTGGTGCTTCATATGGAAATTCCAAAGGTTGATCCAGAATAGGAATCCCCCCTTCAAGGTTTGGAATTTCATATTCATTTTCATAATAGTTCTTTGGATGAGGATAATTTTCCAGATGATCAAGCTGTCTCTCAATGGACTGGTCATTTTTATTAGTTTCAAGAAAAATGACATCTCTGGAAATAACAAATTTCTTGTTTACCTCATCATACAACCGGTATGCCTTGGATTATTCTTCGTACCCCAGGAAAATGCACTTTCTGCTTCAAGCACCAAGCTTGTTTCTTTGCTCCTTCGAAATCAAGGCATAACAGGTGGAACCAAAAACTCTGAGATGCCTGGCTGAAGGGAGATGACCAAACCACATTTCATGTGGAGTCTTGTTATCAAGTGCATTTGATGGACTTCTATTTCTAAAATATGCTGCACATTTTACTGCATCACCCCAAAACATTAGTTTTACATTTTTGAAAAACATCATTGAGCGTAC
>LPNX010111004.1:0-38871 GCA_001517045.1 Pseudotsuga menziesii | reverse complement strand
TTCTTATTTCAACGATTCCATCAAACATGTGGATGGAATGGCCTTGCTATCGAATCTCCACCAAGGACAGCAGGCTCCTCTGCAACTCTGGAAGATAGAGAATGTTCTTCAACAAGAAATCAGGGAATCCAGGCATCTTTAGTCGAATGGTGCCCATTCCCTTTAGTTTAATACTTGACTTATCTGCAAAGTACACTATGCCATCTATTGATTCATTCAGTTCTTCAAAACAACCTTTTCTAAATGTCATGTGTGATGGTGCACCAGTATCAAGCAGCCAACAATCTTTATAAGATGAAAGAGAAGTCATTTCATTAAATCCAAGATTACAATGTGCAACAATACAAGAATCAGAAAATTTACTAGCATCTTGGTCATATGTCTTATGGTTATGCTTGTCTTTGATTGAGTCCCATGAAGCCCAACACTGATCTGATGTGTGCCCAGTCTTTCCGCAACGCTTGCACTGCAAAGCTGATCTTTTGCTTCTGCCCCCTCTGCCTCTGAAATTTCTTCTTCCTCGTCCTCTCTTGCTGCAATCTCCCTTGGAAGGGTCTTTGGATTGGTCTTTGCCGGCAAAGGAAGCACCAATATTAGATGCCAAAGAGTGCATCTCTAATCTGGAAATTATAACTTACATAATGCTTAGAAAAATATATGGGATGCAGGTTTAGATTCATGCTCCTTTACAGATTACAATATGATTCTGCAAATAATTCTACAGTCCTATCAAACCAATCTTGCAGCTGCTCTATATTTAATTTCAATATATAAATTCTGTGCACTATTCTACACAATGCAGTTCTGAGTCTCTGCACTTTTTACAATACAGTCAATACAAAATATATCAAAATATATATCAGTCACTAGAAATAGATGATATTCTTCAGCATAAAACACAGTCTTCAACAGTCTTCAACGCAGTCTTCAGCATACAACGCAGTCTTCAGCAGCATACAACGTAGTCTTCAGCATACAACGCAGTCTTCAATTGGATGTTTGCAGCAATATTTAGGTTCGGCCTCCATGCATTTCACAAGCAGTCTTGAGGGAGAGCACCATCTAGATTACAATATTCAGGTGGATATGAGCAGCTCCACGCTCATAGCTCGCAGCAATACCTCTGATAGGTATTAGAGCAGTCTTCAAGTCGCAACAGTCTAGCAATATACATTGCACTGTGCTGTGTAGGAGTCACGCAGCAGTATCCACAACTATCAACTATC
The DNA here is from genome assembly GCA_001517045.1 of Pseudotsuga menziesii. Lineage (NCBI taxonomy): Eukaryota > Viridiplantae > Streptophyta > Pinopsida > Pinales > Pinaceae > Pseudotsuga > Pseudotsuga menziesii. The sequence goes on along the minus strand of LPNX010111004.1, from coordinate 37,645 downwards.
AGTCATTGGTTTTCAACGAGCCTGAGGCAATAATACTCAGCTCGACTTCAATTTTCACCAGAATCTATGTCGTTTCAAATTCTTCTACAAATCCACAACAATCGGTATTCAGCTTTATCCTCAACACTAAATCTTGGTAGACAATAGGCAATTTCTCCACGAGTTCGTTCTACCTCTACGAGCTATGCAGAATAAAAACGTTCTACTTCCACAAGCTATACAGAATAATACATACAAAACATTGCAAGAAAATCGTTCTACCTCCACGCAGCTGAATGATTGCACGCAGCTGTTCAACGCGTTAACTTTAATATAGATTCAAACTCACGTAGCAGTCTACAAGTAGCCATCGGTATTCAGCTCAACATACCAACAATCTTCAACATTCACAACGATGCAACAATCCTCACAGCAGTCGGTATTCAGCTCCAAAACTCACGCAGAAAAATATATAATCTGTCTTCACTGACAGTAGCATGTATACACCAATATTTTCCAACGCAGTATATATACTGTCAAACACACCAGTCTCCACGCTATTACAGCGTTCAATGCATGTGTCTCCACTCAGGTAGTCTCTAATGCAGCCTTCAACGCACGCTGTGAAATATAGAGAATATTAATGTAAATACTACGCAGTTCCTCAATACGCAGCATAGATCTTCAGCATATACTCAACGCAGACAATATATCTCCAAACACTTGTATGAAGTCGCTTCACTACATTCTTTCTCCAGCGCACAGTTTCAAAACAATCACAGGTCGCAGCCTTCAAGCAAGGCTGCAGTCTCCACGCAGGCAGCAACTAGCATTATAATAGTTGTTCGATAACAGAGGTCGCAGCACAAAGTTTCTATCAGTCGTTTTCCTTCTTGCTCCAGAAAGAGAAAAAGATGTCTGAATAATAATACTTGTTGCTCTATTTTATAGCTACACGATAAGCAAATTTCAGTAGCATTATGAAAATAACCAGTTTCCAGAAAAGGGCATTAACCAGGATGAAGCCATTGCTTATGGCGCAGCTGATCAGGCTGCCATTCTGAGTGGAGAAAGCAACGAGAAGGTGCAGGAATTGCTGTTGCTAGATGTCACGCCTTTAAGTCTCAGGTTGGAAACTGCGGGAGGCATAATGACAGTTCAAAAGCTTCTGCTAGCAATAAAAGAGGAGGAGAGGTATCACCACCGATAGTCTTTATAGTCACAGAAAATTAGGGTTTCTGTAGTTCCCTAAATATTGCAGCACTAAACAAAAAACGTTTTGGAGGCAGACTGGCGATATTCAAGCAGTCTGAAACAAATTAACAGAGCGCAGAACGGAGGTTTGTAGTTCAAGAGGACGCAGTTCAAGGCTTCAGCATGAAAGAATTAGGGTTAGGGTTAGGTATTGTGCTATACCAATAATGCATGCACGCAGAGACTAGATTTATCATGCCATTGGCAGACTGATGGAGTAGTCTGGCAATGGACTGGACTGGCAAGCAGAATGACAACCAGGAGTTATGGTAGACAGCCCTACTCTGATACCACTTGTTGGTAATAACTCCCGATTCAATTATTCTATTCATGGCTAAGCATTCATTTATACATTCATGTGACGGTTGTGTTTCACCTTCCGTCCAGCCTTTTCGGCTTCCAACTATTCCTATTTATTTATTTACAATATTATAATCCCTAATGGATTATATTCTAACACGTGGGAGAGGGGTCGATAGTTTGGGAAAGAAGGAGACAAGATTACTGTTTGATTTTCCTGTGACTTAAGGCAGTTTGCTGTCAGCAGCTACAGTATTTTAAACTGGTGATACTTATATATGTTTACAGTATTTTTACTTCGCATATGTGTTTATGGTATCGCTTGGTTTTGTTATTTTTCCCTCATTATTAATATTTGCTATGATCTCTTTAATGAGTTATGCAAGTATATTATGTATAATTGTCGACTTATACTGATTACGATTTGCTGATGTATGTCATGTTGTAAATATGATAATTGATATCATAACATATGTGATATATGTGTCTATTGTATGATCTTGTTAGTTTCTGAATTTCTTTTGAATACTTTCAAGATTACTAATACAGTAGTCCCATTAGTAGGTTCGATTTCAGGTTAAATATTTGCATCGCTCCTGATCAGGATAGGACTTAGATTAGATTAATATATTTTTTGTTTCTGTTAATTATATTACTGAAAATCCATTTGAATCAGATCTTTATATTCATATCACATTCATATTATTTTCTTATCTTGTGATTAATGTACAGGTGTATATAATGTATTTCTGTGATTTATCAACTCTGTTAATATTTAGTTAACTATTCTTGTATTATTAAATCTGATTCTTTGAAGTAGATTAAATTTAGTTGATTGATATTGTAATTAATAACATTTATTAACTTGTGTAGGGATAGGTATAGATTTGATTAACAATCAGTAGCGTTAGCTTTACCTGTTAGACTTTCTTTCATTAGACTTTCAGGCTAACAGAGCCTTTAAACCTGTCGGGAACAACCATCCCAAAGAGCTTGGAGCCTACTTTAAGGATCCTGGTTTGGGTTGTCTTCCCTCGTTACGTGCATAGTCCTTTATGCCCGTCAACACTACATAATCTCATTGTCTTGGTTAATGAAAGTAAGTGGTGGGGCTATATTGTTTGTATATCATGGAACTAATATTTGTCATTTGGATCTACAATGGTTATGGAGTGTATGTTCTTTGGGCCCTTTGGTCCTGAAATTTAAATGAAAACATATCACGGGGACCCATGGAGCTCATTTTAAATTTACATAGGGCGGGACCACTATTGTTATGCAGCTCAAGAATCCCCATGAAGATGCATCTTTTTAATCGACTATTCCCTATGGCTTGGATGTTGGGGGTCAATCCTGAGGTCTATTGACTAGGAACATGTGGAGAGTACAAACCATTATGCTCTAGTGTCTGATATGTAGCAAACAAATTCTTCTTAAAAATATTGTCCAGATTTAGTTTTGTGACCACCCCCCTCATCTTGAGAGCATATTTAGGTTTATTTATTATCTTCATAGACTCCAATATGTCCATGAATAGGTCTCAAGAAGGAGGAGGCATCCTCACTTCTTGTTATTCTGAGGAGATTACAGTTGATTACCTCTCATAGTATTTAGGAGCAAAGGTGAGCCTCTCCACTCCTACAAACTGTAAGTATCACATTTACCATAACCCCCCCTTTAAGTACTTTTTAGATGTCCATCCTCACCTTCTCTCCCTAAAAGGAGATAGTAATAGAGTGATGAGGAATAATTCTGTTGACAATTTATCTAGGTTACTTGGGTTTCTCCCTCTCAACCTCTTATCCTCAAGCTATCTTTTTAAGCAATACATTTCTTAAAAATTATTGATGTTCTTATAGATCATTTAGACTATCTACGACAACATGGGTCACATGATCTTAGGATCCCTCTTATTTAGTTGAGGGAATTTTCACACCAATTGCAATTCAAAACAGATTACCATAACCCTTTGTTAGAATAATCAACCCATAGTTTACTACCTTAGATATTAATTTAATTATTTTTGTCTTATTTGCCTAGTTCATGTGTCCCACCTTATGCAAGTTGTCAATTACCTATCCATAGTGGTCCAACTTGCCTAATTTGACCCATGTAGCACTTGGGAAACCTCAAGGAATCAATTCTGCTTTATTCTTGGTCTCCTAGGTGCCCTTCTACTTTTTCTGCTTTATTGCCTGCTTTTTCAGTGTTTTAAGGCAATAGGGAAAGTTTGACTAGGTGAGGTGAACTAGTTTTTTGTCCTCTTCATCCTCCACTCTTTTCTCCTTGGAAAAGCATGTATGAGTTGTCACTCCATCACTCTTTAGCTTGCCTAATCCATTTTGCTAATTCGTGAGCTCCATGACAAATTTGGGATCAACTTTTTACACCTATGGGGGATTTCCTTAATTTTAGTAAGCCTGCTTTATGCTAGATTCGAATTGCTCCTCATGCATTCGAATCCCTGATGTATTTTATTTATACAGCAACCTATTATTTTATATGGTTGGCTATTGTACACTGATTTAATACAGTTTAGTGTTCAGCTCCAATTTCAGTCTCTTTTGTGAGTGATTTTGCATGATCAATTGTTAATTGTTGTGAGTAAAATTAATATATCACTGGGTTCAATTTCCACATGGTATCAAAGCCATTGTAGATCGATTTCTATCCTTCAAAATTGTTTTGCAGGTTCGACATCAGTGACTGGGAGCCTTCTACTGACAGCCGAGACAGATTTTCTAAGCTATGGATCAATCACAGAAAACTATCTTGACTCCCTTCAATTTATTTGAATGGAAAGCAGAGATGGAGATACTGTTGAGAGCGAAATTTCTCTACAGGGTGACTATGGCAACATAACCAGAGACCAATGCAGCTGCAGAGAAGACAAAATGGCACAACAGGAGGGATGAGGCCTATGGTCTCCTGTGTCTGAGTATTTCCAGAGACCTCCTTTTCCATCTTGATGGATTGACATCACCGAATGAAGTATGAGAGAAGCTTGCTGATATTTTTGGAAAGACATATGAGATGAGGGGACATCAAATCGAAAATGAGCCGATTTCTCTGAGTCCAAATAGCTTTGAATCCCTGCAGCTATATTTCTCCAAGTTCAAAGCACTTGTTTTGCAGCTGAAACGGTGTGGGGTCGAAAAGAAGGATGATCAGCTCGTCCTGGCCATTCTCTCAAAGCTAGGTCCTGACTATTCAGTGTTTGTTTCGACCTTCTATGCCACAAAACTAACAGCTCGAACCTGGAAGATGCCTAGCCTTTCATATTTCATGGAATCTCTCACATAAGAACAGGATAAGCTGGTGATGATGGGCACCATCAAACCATCCAAAGATCAAGCTCTGATTGTAGGATATTCGAAGGTGGATTGAAAAAGAAAAAAGAAAGCTAAAAATCCACCTGAGCGAAAGAGAGACAAGAAACAGTCTCCGGAGGAGCCACAAGGTTCCAAGAAGAACTACCAGAAGAAGAAAAACAAAGGTGAAATGAGCAAGTGCGCATACTGCAATAAGGTCAATCACACTGAAAGCTCTTGTATGAAGAAGCAAATAGACATGCTGACCCAACTCTTGGAGAAGAATGGCATCTCCCTTCCAGACAGCTCAAAGAAGAGAGAAGGGGGATCAAGTTCAGATGACAGAGAGAGATTTCATGCATTGGTTGCTGGCACATCAAGCTCACCCAGTTTTATCATTGATTCTGGAGCTTCAAGACACATGGCTTCGACCAAGGAGGCATTATCCTCACTTGACATGTCGAAAGGACCACCTATAGTACTAGGAGATGACTCTCTCACTGAAATTTTGGGCAAAGGGAGGATTGATCTTGATCATGGTCAGTTCAGCAATGTCTTGTATGTGCCTGGTCTTGCCTCCAACCTCTTTTCAGTGTACCAGATGACCCACACTGGGTCTCCTAAGAAATTAATATTCTCCCCTGATGAAGTTGAGATCACAGATATCTCAAGTGGTAGAGTCATTGCAAAAGGAGTTGCAAATCATGCTCAAAAGGTATACATGTTCTCACACTTCCTACCTTACTCAAACCCCTCTGCTCTTCTGATTCATGCTAATGAAGCAAGCAATATTTGGCATGAAATATTTGGCCACCTAAATTACAAGTATCTTTCTGATCTTAGTGAAAAAGAGATGGTCATAGGGTTGCCCAAGATAAAATTTTCCAAAGGAGTCTGCCAAGGTTGTATCCTACGAAAATAATTTGAGAGAGCTAGTCATGAGAGAACCTCTGCACCCCTTGAGCTGATCCACAGTGATGTTTCTGTCCCATTTCCTCATATTTCCATGAGTCAGGCCAAATATGCATTGAATTTCATTGATGACTTTTCCAGGTATTGCTGGGTTTACTTCCTGAAACACAAGCCTGATGTTTTTGGCCTATTCAAAGTCTTTAAGGCTTTGGTTGAGAACCAGTCTGGAAGGAAACTCAAGGATTTCAGATCTGACAATGGTGGTGAGTATGTCAAGTCTGATTTTATTAATTATTGTGCAGATGCAGGTATTTAGATGCAGCATTCTATCCCTTACACACCACAGCAAAATGGTGTTGCTGAGAGGAAGAACAGATCACTGAAGGAGATGGCAACATGCATGATGGAGGCCAAAACTTTGCCACCAAAGTACTGGGCCGAAGCTATAAACTATGCAGCGTATATTCAGAATAGGGTGCCTCATAAACATCTTGATGGTATGACTCCCTTCAAATCATGGAGTGGGCACAAGCCAGATGTGACCCATTTCAGGATTTTTGGCTCAAAGGCTTGGGCTAGAATTCCAACAGAGAAGAGGAAGGCTTTGCAGCCCCAAATCCAAGAGTGTCTTTTTGTTGGATAATCTAAAGATTCAAAAGGGTACAAACTGATAAATTTGAGCACAAAAAAAGCCTTCATCGAAAGGTGTGTTCAGTTTGAAGAAGAACCCCTTGCAGCAATGGAAGTTGGAGAAGCCTCTTCTCCACCTGAACCTCGGGAAGTAAGTAAAGAGTTTGTTGAACATGCTGATTCTGATTTGTCTGATTGAGATGAGTTTATTGCAGACCCTAAAATCCCTACAAGACACTACATGTAGCAAGAGAGCTACCTGGGGATCCCAATGACCCAAGGAGGACTAGATCTCAATTTGAGAGTGGTCTGTGCATGAAGGATCCTATGTTTGCTGAAAAATGATATTTGATGGTGGAGTCTGATCCTAAAACATATGAAGAAGCAGTAGGATATCCAATATGGCAAACAGCTATGAAGGAGGAGTTTAGCTCACTCCAGAAGAGCAACACATGGGAGCTAGTGGATCTTCCCCCAGGGAGAAAGTTAGTCCAGTGTAAGTGGGTCTATAAGAACAAATTTGCTTCTGATGGTTCACCACTAAAGTAAAAGGCCAGATTGGTAGCCAAGGGCTACTCACAGGTTCATGGCATAGATTACAATGAGACCTTTGCCCCAGTGGCAAATATGGATTCCATCAGGCTAGCCTTAGCCATTGCAGCCTCAAGGCAATGACAGGTACATCACATGGATGTAAAATGTGCCTTCCTAAATGGATATCTCATTGAAGAGATATATATGCAGCAGCCTCAAGGTTTTTCTACTAACCCTTCTCTTGTGTGCAAGTTGAGAAAGTCATTGTATGGGCTAAAGCAAGCCCCCAGGGCTTGGTATGCCAAGATCGATAGCTTCTTGCTATCACTAAATTTTGTTCGGTGCAAATCAGATCCAAATGTCTATTTGAAGTTAGTTAATGGTTCATTAATGATCATTGTTTTACATTTTGATGACCTCCTCATTACAGGAAGCTCAAAGGGTGAGATTGCTTCCTTAAAGGGTGCTATGAACCAAGCCTTCTCCATGACATATTTGGGGCTCTTAAGTCAATTTTTGGGGCTTGAGATTGCTCAAACCAAAGCTGGAATCAAGGTGCACTAGTCCAAATATGCCTTGGAATTTCTGAAAAAATTCAGAATGAAGGATTTCAAAGCAAGAAAAACTCCTTTCCTTTCAGGAGTGAAGCTGGAAGAAGCTGATTCTTCACCTATGGTAAACAATACACTGTATAGGCAATTGATTGGATGTTTGTTGTATCTGACACATACTAGACCTGATATTTCTTATGCAGTAAGTGTGGCTTCTAGACACATGGATTAGCCTCATGAGATCCATTGGAAAGCATCCAAAAGGATCCTTAACTTTGTTTAGGGAAAAAGGACACATGGGATCTTCTATAAAGCAAAATCTGATCTTGATTTGATTGGATTTACTGACAGTGATTGGGTAGGTGATAGCACAGACAGAAATTCCACATCAGGATATGTGTTCATGCTTGCAGAAGGGCCAATCAGCTGGTCAAGCAAGAAACAGAGTGTCATTGCACTCTCATCTACATAAGCAGAGTACAAAGGAGTTGTTAATGCAGCAACTCCATGTTTATGGTTGCAGGATTACTTGGAGAGTGTGGTTTCGAATTAGAGTACTCAACTACCATCTACTATGATAACCAGAGTACCATTCGAATATGCAAATATCTAGTTCAAAAGCAGAGAACCAAACACATTGAAATCCATATGCACTACATCAGAGAGCTTGTGCATGATGGCACCATTCACCTACTCTTCTGTTCATATTCAGAACAAGTAGTTGATATCTTCACCAAAGCATTTTGTGAGAAGACCTTCAACAATCTCAAATCACTACTGGGGATTGTTGATCATGCTGTGAAGCATGAGTGAAGACAATATTTCCAAATTTTGTTTTACAGTCCATGTTTAAGGGAGGATTTTCCCAAGTTGGTTTTGCCTCTTTCCTTGTTTAAATGGACATGCAGTATGTAAAGGGTGACTAAGCCTTGTTGCTAGGCCCTATAATTTTCTGATATATTACTCATAAGTCAGGATTAAGGGGGGGGTGTTAGAATAATCAACCTAGATTTTACTACCTTAGACATTAATTTAATTATTTTTGTCTTATTTGCCTAGTTCATGTGTCCCACCTTATGCAAGTTGTCAATTACCTATCCATAGTGGTCCAAATTTCCTAATTTGACCCATGTAGCACTTGGGAAACCTCAAGGAATCAATTCTTATTTATTCCTGGTCTCCTAGGCACCCTTCTGCGTTTTATGCTTTATTGCCTTCTTTTTCAGTGTTTTAAGGCAATAGGGAAAGTTTGACTAGGTGAGGTGAACTAGTTTTTTGTCCTCTTCATCCTCCACTCTTTTCTCCCTGGAAAAGCATGTATGAGTTTTCATTCCATCACTCTTTATCTTTCCTAATCCATTTTGCTAATTCGTAAGCTCCATGACAGATTTGGGATCAGCTTTTTACACCTATGGGGGATTTGCTTAGTTTTAGTAAGCCTGCTTTATGCTAGATTTGAATTGATCCTCATGCATTCAAATCCATGATGTATTTTATTTATACAGCAACCTATTATTTTACAGGGTTGGCTATTGTACACTGAGTTAATACAGTTTAGTGTTCAGCTCCAATTTCAGTCTATTTTGTGAGTGATTTTGCATGATCAATTGTTAATTGTTGTGAGTAAAATTAATCTATTACTGGGTTCAATTTCCACATCCTTGAGAAGACATTACTTGAAAATTTTATTCCATGCAAGAGGTTGAGGATGAGGAATATTTCATTTTCAAGTGTCATGCTTGTTAAGATACAAATCAGATTTCATCATCTTTATAGAGACTCACACACTTTTTGCAAGCATGAGCATGTCAAATCAAGATGTTGAAAATTCATATAATTTGGAAAATATTGTTGTTTAAACACGTGAGCCAAAATGCTTGAAGTTAATTGATGTGAACTTCAATATTTAATGAGAACAAATCATTAAAAATAACTTGGAACCAAGTTTGACACGTCCTTGAAAGTGCTTGACAATGGCCAATTAATACTATCAATTCTAATGACCATCCAAGTGAAAAAAATGTCCACAACACTACTTGAAAATGTCACACATCCCAATCATGTATCTTGTGAATGATTCAACCGCAAGATATTGAATCATAATTTTTTCCAGATAACTTTTGAGTAGTAAACGAAAGGCCATGATAGAAATTTTCAAATCCTAAATCAACCATGGTGTTGAGATGAAATTTGAACAATCAATGCATGTTGCATAAAAATATAGTAAGTGATAGAATTCTCTAAATGCACAAAACAATAAAATTTTCACATAATGAAATATTTGAAATTCTATTGTTGTTGTTGTTGTTGAAACTTGAGTTTTACTATGCTAATCAATATTCCCATTTTTGTACATTGAAAGTTGAGTCATCATGGGTGTTCCCATGGGTTACATTGAACCAATTCATCAGTGTGTTTGGTGAATGCTTCAAATGGTGAATTTTTGGGATAAACCAATCTAATTTTTACCATTCATCTTTTGTAGTCATATTTAGATACGTCCTAGTGTAACCATCCATCTCATGATTTTAAATCGAATTTCAATATAGATTTGGATTTCACATGATGTTCTGATTGTTACAAGTAGTGGTTATAGGTACATCAGTTGATGCAAATTCATGTGTGATTCATGTTGTTTAACTTCATGTTAGTGAGATTTAAAAATCAAGGATAAAGGTCTTGGAAAGTTTTCAATCAAGCAAGTTGACATTGTGGAAGATGGAGAACTTGATTTTCTCTATACTAGTTGTCATTTAGAGCTAATGTCAAGTTCATTTATAAAATTCTTTATATCTACATGTTTTCAAAATTCAGGGCAATGCTCCTTTTAAACTTGTAGTAGTGAAAATGGACAAGGTGACTCTTTTGAGTACAGTTTATGTCATATATAACATCATAGCTATAATATTAAGTAGTACTCTTGACTTAACAATGATTTTGACTTATCATATCTTTCATTTTGATTTATAAAAATATATGTTAATGTTTATAATTAGTTTAAACTTTATGGATTTATGTGTGAGTTAATTTCTCAATTTCTCAATTTATGGATTTATGGATTTATCTGTGAGTTAATATGCAATTTTGAAAACCATACAAACTGAGCAATTTTTATTAATATACAATTTTGAAAATCATTTGAATTTACAATTTTTATTATTATTAATATACAGTACCTTGTCAGTTATTTGACGTTCAATGACTAGCAATTGTTGTCGGATTTCATGTCAATCCGACGACACTGCTATGGCTCCAATGGTAGATTGTTGTCGTATTTCTGACATCCTAGGGCCCTCGTCCGATGGACTTTCGACAACAGTTTGTCTGAAATTCAACAACATTCTCGTTTGAAATTTGACGACCTTGTCGTCTGAAATTCGACGACAGTTCGTCTGAAATTCAACAAACTTCTCGTCGAAAATCCAACAACTTAGTGAGTGGAATCCTTCGGCATATTATCTTCATTCTCTATCGAAAATTTGACGATGTAAGACAAGGGGTCGAATATCCGATGAATTCTCACCGATGACAAAAAAAGGAAGTTTTTGAATAATAGACAGGTGTATGTCGAATTTTAGACATGGAATCCATTGAAAATTCGACCCAGAATCAAAGATATAATTATGGAAGATATAATCCAAGAAGAACATGAAGACCATAACATGACAAAACTATAGTGTTGTACAGGAATAAACACCCTTGTAACATAGGGTCTGGGGTTACCAACTTACTTCTAAAACTTGCAGATAATCAGCTTTAAAGTACAGAAAAGGAATAGGAAGAAATGTTGAACTCACCTGATTAACGACGGTTGATCCAAGCTTTTTATTCTCCCGCTTTGCCCCTCTCCAATGCTTTCAGGGATGCACCTCCTTCACCTACAAAGAGAAAATTCTCCAAGTACAATCTTTCAGGGATTGTAGTCTTCATAAACAATCCCAAAGAACCAGTACAATCCAAGCCATGTGAATAGATGTAGGTTGAATTCGAACATGGAGTAGACTCAATAGATTGTCAATCAATAGGTGATAATTGACAAATAAAGCAAAGGAATTCACCAATAATGAAAGTGAATCCTGAGGTACGATTGTCAAAACTCTAGGTCTTCATCGTCAGGAAGTGCTGATGCGGAACCAGACTGTGATAAGGAAGGAAAATAGATCCTTCAATGGATCACAAGAGTGACTAGGAACTGGGTAAAGGAAAGGAGACACAAGTGATAACAGATACGAAAATGATGGGATCAAGATATAGATTAGACATTGAGTTAAATCCTTGAACAGTGAGCATGACACAGAAATGACCCAAGGCAGCTTTTAACTTTATGGATAGAACAACTAGACTTATTTGTAATGTAGGAGACATGATCATATTCCCCAGGTAGAACTAACAAGAGGAGGAGTAATAAACTCGAAGTAATAGCTGAACTGAAAGTGAACACTGAGACATGGGTATGGAAAAAGACAAAGAGTGCTATGTTCAAGGATGACATGCTGCCACTAACTGAAAACCAAGAGAAAAATTCTTCCTTACCGTCCCTGTTAAATTTTAACGAGTCCAGGAAAGTCAACTCGAGACTCTCTTCATTTTTAACAAGCTTGAAGAGAAGAGGGAATATTGCTTGATAGTGTCACTGATTCGTGGATTTAATGAGCCCGAACTAGTACATGCTCAGTTGGTGTTTTCACATTTAGAGAGTTTGAAAAATCCAAAGAAGACTCTAGGGGGGTCCTTTTTCATCCAATTTAGTCTCTTGAGGCCGAAAAAGTATAAAACATACCATAGAAGAACTCTCTTAACTTCCATAGAAGAAAAGGTGAACCTTTTTTTGTACTTAGTCAGGGAGGTCCGAAAAAGGTTAAATTACCACCTACCCAATGCTCCTTCGAGAACAACATATAGCTTGAGTTTTACGAGTGTGAAGGAAAGCAATATCACTCGAAAAGATCCATTTGAGTACGAGAAATGGGGCTTACAACAATAAACTCGATGCTTTGTTCTTAGTGTTTAACGAGCATGACAAAGGCATAAAGTACACTCAGATATTTTTCATGTTTAGGTCCAGAGCACGAAAAAGAGAAAACTAAGCTCATACCAGGTGTTCCTTTTCCATAAATTTAGTCCCTTGGGTCCGAAAAAGTGATAAACCTATGCCTGAGAATACTCTTCTCAATTCCGTATAAAAGAGAGTGATCCTTTCTCATACTATTCCACATGGTCTGAGAAAGAGATAACCTACCACCAATGCAGATGCCCCTTCACATATTCTTAACGAGCTTGAACAGACAAGTTAACTCAACAGTCAAGTCTATTTTAAGGAGTTAGACTTGGGCCTAAAGAAACTCCATAAGGGCAGGGAGTCCTATAAAGGGATAGCTTGTAAAAAGAGACAAAAAATGAGGCTCCATTTGGCGTGAAAATTAGCTAAGAGGATTCCCCTGTACCTAAGATAGATGCATCATGAGTATCGAAAGACAACATAGGTTCTAAATGAGGATACTCATGAGAGGAAGGCCCTATCCACAGAAGAACAATGGTAAAGACAAGGAGCTAATGGTTAAAAATACCATAGTCCATGGTTAAAATATTGATTGCTAAGTTTAAGATGGAGTAGGTATAGATGCAAAATGCATGTGAAACAGTGAAAAACCATCCTATATGAGCAAAAAACACCTTACAATGATGATAAACCTGTTACAAGGAAAAAAGATATGGTATTAGTTTGATGAATTATGAACTATAGGGAAAAAATACACTTGAGAAATATAATTTCTATAAATAGTTCAAAAACATGAATAAAACTCACCATTTGGATTTTTAGCCATAAAATACAAGTTTTCACCTCTACCTTCAGTTTCTCAGTGTGGAAAATCCGGTGGACCAATTCCAAATCCGCAAGTGTCAGGTAATACTACACCCCAAGCTCTTCAATTTGATCCTAGAAAATTTCAAAATTGAACCCACATTTTATATTTTTGAGCGCTGTCAGCAAAGGAACGTTGTGTACGCGGGTTCGATATAGGAAAACTCACATACACGTGTTCTGTACGCGGGTTTCCCGAAGAACAGTTGTGTACAGTACGCGACATGCCTAAATAGATAGTCGTGTACGCTACGTGAGGTGGATAAAAAGCATGTGGGGTCAAATTTTTGAAATTTTACATGAAACTAAAGGTTTGCAATGCTTGTTTTACTAGGTTTGAAGATGGTGCTTGAGTGGAGGGAGCACGAACATGAAGATATGGATCAAGAAGCACTCCAAGATGTCCCCACCGTGAATGTTTTATGTTCAAGTGGATTGCTAAAGTTTTTTTGTACATCACCTATGTGGGCCAATGTCCGCCTGCTAGAGTTCATGATAAATTACTGGGATCATGATTTGGGCATGTTTGACCTTTAAGGTGAATCCTTGGAGATTACTTCAGAGGATATCTATTTCATTGCTGATCTGTCATGACGAGGATCTCCAATCAACTTGGAGGGCACTGACAGAGGTGGTGACCCTCTCAGTGTCCAAAACTACATTGACATATACTGCACACCAGGTACCCAAAAGAGAGGGAGTTGCATCCCTATTGTACACATACGTGATCTTCCTCTACATGTATTGACAAGTACCATAGTGAGGGTTGCGGGATCATCTTCTCTTTATCTTGCTACACGAAACCAGATGAGGTTAGCAATGGATTGCATGCAGGGGGACTTATATGATTGGTGCTTGGGAGTTATCCTGATTTTGAGAAAACAACTCTCTAACTGCAAGAGATAAAGGAGGAAGAACCGTTTGGATATTCTAGCATACTAGTAGCCTTCTTCGAGAGAGAGAGTGCCTGGATTGAGCCCTGAAGTACCCCTACTAGTTCGTTCTCCTCGTCATTCTAGGCTGAGTAGATGGGGAGATATATTCCTCCGCCAGAGAGGAGGTGGCTCAGTGTAGAGTGTATATGTAATGACTTCTACTTTTGGTGGGAGCGGTAGTTTCCAGCACTGGAGCAGTTTCCATATGCTGGGATGGATTTCCGTGGTGATCCAGACCTCGTTCTCCCTCTAGGAGGAGCATGGGGAGAGTTAGGTAATTTTTTATTTTCAAGTTTTAAATTTTTTATGAATTTTAAATATAGGGATATATACATATGTATAAGAGTTCTAATCCTATAAACATGTCAAAATGAAAATATTGGACCAGTCCGCCCTGAAGGGCATCCACGCATGTATGTGCATCCTGTCTTAGGAGAAGACTAGGGGCTGATTAGGGTTCTTGAGGGGAAGCTGGCCAGGCTTACCCAGAGAGTACCCACCTTATGGATTGAGCACATCCCAGCCATTATACAAGAGTTTGTGGTTGGTGTACCACCTGTTTGGATACGCCTTTTGAGGCGGGTAGCCAGAGCAGTTTTGGTATACATAGATGTTGTTGAGGCTGCTGAAGCCGAGGAGGCTGAAGAATCCAGAGTACAGGGAGACTAGGGGGACCAGGGTGGTCCAGCTTAGATATAGGGCATTTAATGGACTATGATCTATATTTTGTATATTTTTTTTGTATATTATACAGTTGTGCCTGGATCTGAGGATCAGAGACTCAACCTATCTATAGACAGATATTCACATATATATATTTTGTCGGTTTATTTACAATTTTTTTTTATGTCTATGCTGAATATTTTTATAAAAAATGTGTTAAATGCCAATCCAAGATGTAATTAGCATATGCATTAGTTAATGAATTCTGATTTCTTGCAATATGATTGAATGTAATGAATTCAAAATTTCTTTCCAATAACCCAACTTGCATAAACTGACGTAATAGAATAGGTTTCTGCACCTGATAAGCTCGATTGAGCTGGGAAACCACCAGTTGAGAGTCTAGTCAGACTTCCAGCTGAGTGATACCACATGAAAAAAGCATCCCATAGAAGCTCAATTACAGCCCTATACTCGATGACATTATTAGAAGCAGGACCTAAGCAAGCGCCTCCTGAGGCAACTAACTATCTCGAGGGAGAATAAATGACCCATGCCGTTGAAGCTAGATTGCAAGTGTGGCGCCTGGTGCCATCAGTGAAACCTACGAACCTCTTGGAAGACATCTGAAACAACCAGCAGATGGTACAAAAAACACAAATCGACGAACTAGTGTACATAAAAATACATACAATAAAATACAAGAAAAAGCGCTAAGCCTAAGCATAGTACTTTTTCAGGTAGAGCCCATTTCTAGGCTCAGGCAGCTTATTCCCATAAAAATCAATTAACTCATATGTGCCCTTCTTTAAGACCTTCGACACGACATAAGGCCCCAACCACATGGGCTTGAATTTTCCTACCCCCAGGGGTTCTTTGTCTTGGTCCCAGAGAAAAACAAGTTCCCCCTCAGAGAAAATCCGTGGCTTGACCGACTTATCATATTGGATTTTGACCCTTATTTTGTGAGCTTGATTTGCTTTCAGCGCATCTCTATGCTACTCATCAAGATGTTCTAAGTGTACTAGACATTCTTCTAGCTCTGTCATATCGGGTAACATATGAATAGCTATTTTCAAAGACGGTATTTCACATTCAAGCGGGGTAATGGGTTCCACTCCATGAACGAGTTGGAAGGGGGAGAAACTCGTAGCAGTTTTTACATTAGTTTGATACGCCCAAAGTGTGGGGTATAGCATGATATGCCAGTTAGAACGGGCTGCATCAATAGTATGTTTGAGGATAGTCTTCAAAGTTTTATTAACAGCCTCAACCTGACCATTTGCTTGAGGATAGTATGAAGATGAATTTTCTTGTCTGAATCCAAGCATAGTGGTCAGTTCCATCATCATGCTATTTTGAAAATGACTTCCATGGTCAGTGACAATCTCCTTGGGTATACCAAACCGTGCTATAATTTGATTGAACACGAAAAAAGCTGTAGTTTCCCCGTCAACTTTAAAGGTGGGCATTGCCTCTACCCATTTCATAAAATAGTCCACAATGACAATGATATATTTGTGCCCCATAGCCAAGGCTGGGTTACATGTCACGTAATAATTCCCCCACTTCATGAAGGGGCCCACCGAGACAACGGGAAATAATGGATCAGGATGTGACTACATTTTTCTGGTGTAAAGCTGACAAGGATGACAGCGCTTCACGGCTTCCACATAATCCTTGAAGATCGTGGGCCAGAAATAACCGGCACGTAGTATCTTTTGGGTCGTTGCTAACCCAGATAAATGACCCCCACACACTCCATTATGGGAATCATTCAGGACAATCTCCACTTCCTCATGGGTAATACATTGACGCAAAATGGAATCTACCCCTCTATGATATAAATTATCTCCTATGATGAGGTATTTCTTGGCATGAAGGCGTAATTTACGTCATTCCTCCCGCGAGGAAGCTGTAGGATACTTCAAAGTCTAGAGATAGATAAGTATATCTCCATACCAGGGGTTATAGGTGGATATAAAGAAGATATTCTCATAGGGGAATGAGTCTTCTTCAATGACTACATCTTCTTATGTTGGAAATTCTGTGTTGGGGTAGGGTCCTGCAGCTACCGGAGAAGCTGCCATTTTGGTGGATAGACAGTTTTGTGGAAATATAAGAGATAAGGTAAAGCTACGACGCCATAGCATGTTTCTAGCTGCAGATCAGAGCCGAAAACTGTGACTATCGGGACAGAGAAGTCAAAGGAGACAACAGTACCTCAGCGGCGGAGAGGAGAGAGCTCACCCACTGCATTCAAGGTAGCGGCCGAGAAGAGAGAGCTCACTCACTGCATTCAAGGCAGCGGCGAAAGACAGGAGGGCTCAGCTACCCTTATAAAGGAAAAATGGGCAACGAGGCCAAGGAATTGAAGACGAAGGACAAAAAGGGAAGTGAGGACCAGTACCCATGGTCAGCGCCGGGAAGCATGGAAGACTACACAGAGCTGTGGTGTGACGAAAAGCGGCAGTTCGAGTACAGATAGACCGACTGTCACTAGTTAGGGTTTTTGGGTTACTGTTGGGATATGCCCTCAGTGTTTTAATGGATAGATCTTCGAGCCACCTATAAAGGGATGTATTTTGTATTATAAAAGGTTAGCTAGTAGGCTAGTTGATTAGCTATTCAGACAGATAGAGTCAATTAGTCTGTTAGCTCACAGTCATTTTGTATTGTAAGAGTCGAGCTTTGGTCCTGTTATTCCATTTGTAAAATATTACTGTAACCAGTAGCTGGCTCCTAGAGCTTGTATGTAACAATCCGCAGGGATTGACAGAGAGAGAGAGAGAGAGAGAGAATATTGTAAGAAGGAAATATAGAGAAAGAGAATAGATCTAGGAGAGAAGGGCTCCCGACAGTGAGTGCAGAGTTACCCAGAAGATCTCTAGCTGCACATAAGTTGCAACAGAACTGTGTACTCTCTCAAGATATAATAAACACAGTGCTGTGGACGTAGCTTCTACCTTGGAAGTGAACCACGTAAAACCAGTGTGTTATGTGATTGTTTCATGTGATTGTGCTTTGCTTAGTTGATATCTGTTATCTGTTACATGAATGATGTATATCAGTTAGTAAATTTCTGTATGTTCTCATTTAGTTACAGCATTATTGAAGGTTAAAGTTGGATTTACATGTATCAGGCGTCTACATATGAGTTTATCCGTGTTTGTTTCACACAGTAATAAGTCATTCTATTAAAGTGTTTCCAGTATACTTATTCGAACAGTAAGTATAGTTGAGGTAGAGTGTGTTGAACTGTGGAAGTTCACGTCATAGTGTTTAATATCTAGTTGAAAGTTAGCCAAGTCATTCCACCCAGTGCGATAGCCTTTGGACCATGAGGGTCGCAGTGGGCTATACTATAGAAGATATCGCGTTGATAGTAGGCGATATCGCACCGACAGAGGAGCTGCGGTGTGAGATAGCGCAGATCGTGGGTTAAGAGGAAGAGAGAGTTGAACATCGCCAGAGTTTTTGTGATGCGATAGGAGTCCTTCCCCTATCAGAACCCATGAGGAAGAGAGACTGCGCGTTGTGGAGAGAGACCTCGCTGGCTAAGAAGAGTCGCGGGACCCCAGGATGCTACAGAACCTGGTCGAAGACACTTGAGTCTTTGGCCAACCCATTAGAATCACTTCGGGTGAGACTTCAGGCTGCTCCGCGGTCTGTCACCGAAAGGGCCAGTGAGATAGGGGTGTTGTTGGTACATTATAGTAAACCCAGGTCTGCCCACAGAACCAACACTCTGCTATAAGATCAGCAAAACTAAGGATTTTTTAGACTTAGCGGACTGGAAATCCAAGTCAAACTCTTGGAGAATGACTATCCATTTGTTGAATTTTCCTCCAACAATCCATCGGGACATGTTGTGTTCTTACCCAATAGCCTTAAAACAAATTTCATAAAGCAAAATTTTGCTTGATGAAATATTTGAATTTCTCATTTCAGTTTACAGAATCGGGAGCTACTGAAACAATGAAATTCCATTAGCTACTGAAATGGTGAAATTCTATTTGTTTTGATAACCTTGTGGACTATTGTTAGTTGACAAAATTACTATATTAAAGCATTATTTGAATGGATTTGTATGCTTTTCACCATAAGCCTTATTTGAATATTCAGCAATTGGTATGTTTTATTTATATTTCAATTGCAAATTTGACAAGGTCATGGAATATGAAAGGATAAATATTTCATGCAGAAGTGCCTTATACAAAGCCCGTCCTCTAATCTTCGAATTATGCTTGATCCTACCATAAGTATTTAGTTTCGATCTTAGCAACGTTTTCCATGCGTAAATTATATTTTGCACTTAATGATTGGGGTTGATGTAATGGGTTATGTCATATGCTTCACGTAGCATGTTCGCCATTTCCGAAGGTTGAAATTATCATATGGTAAGGTTCATGTTTCAGTGCCCAAGGTTCATTCCTTATGGTTGGTGTAATTTGCATCGCCATTCCCAAATCCAATACACTCGATTGAAGGCTGATATGTCATCATTATACTCATACATAACTCTGTAATGACATTTAAATGCAGTACGAGCTCAGCGTCGTGTCTTCCTGCTTGTTGAACACCTGTGCTCTATGCATTGTGTGGGTTTATTATGATCGAGCCAAATAAATCATGGAAAGGTGAGGTTGTTCTGGAGTCTTCGCCACCTCTTTCCATTTTTGTGATGACCTCTCTATGTAATCATTCCTGTTCACTCATGCCGAGTTTACAGGGTTCTTGTCTGAGTTTACTCATGTCGCATTTCGTTTATGAAAGAGTCGGGTTTCATTGTTTGTGTTTTTTGCTTGGTTTGCATCCCGAATGATTGCTCTCCAGCGTTCTGTCTTATTGTGATCCATTGTATCTCCTCTGTGTGCAACTGCGTTCATTCGCACTAACAGCAATGACCCCGGTTGTTAGGGTCGAACCTAATGACACGAAACTTCTTGACGGGAACCTAGAGCTCCTAGCCAAGGTAGAAGCAGTCGGGTGGCTTCCATTTTTCTGTAAGTTCACAGACTCGAACCCTGAAGTTACTAGGTTATTTTCCCTCTCGCTGGTTGATGCTAGAGTTAAGGTGGCCGACCTTCAGTTCAGATTTGATGAGCGCTCAGTCTCCTTGGCCACGGGCCTACCGTTAACAGGTGAACGTTGGTTCAAATCCAAGCAGATGAAAGCTATTGAATGGAGGAAGATGTTAAAGAACCCTTGCCAGGACGTGTCCTTCAGGGCCGGTGTGTTGTGAAAATATTTCAAAAAAGAATGGCAACCAGTTTTGGATGTCATTCACAGGTATGTGACTTGTGAGGGCCGTCTTTCCTCTGTATATGTTTATCACCTTAGATTGATGACTGTTTTTCTCGGTCTGCCTATCAATTTACCCTATTATTTAGTTCAAATCATGACCAAGATGTCTTTGGCCATCAAAAGGGGTCCTAAGAATATCAGCCGGAGTCTCTTTCACCATGGTCTTGTTAGGATGTTGGTGGAGAGGGAGCTGTCTAAACGAAATCAGTCATGGGACAATTTTCTTGAGCAGAATGGTTTTACGGAGTTTTTTCATTGTCAATTCAATTATACAGAGGAGTGTGCAAGGCATCAACAGCCTTGTGAAGTCCCGACTTCACCTGTACATGAGCCTATGTCAAACCCTAATGATTGTGCAAACCCCAATGTCCACAAAGATCTCGCTCCCACTCCTGTGTCAAGTCCTGGTTCTCCATGTGTTCAAAGCGAAGGAGGAAATCTCTAAACCTTTCCCCAGTAACGCCAAACCGTAATGACAAACCCTGCAGACAGATGAGCAAGAAGCCAAATGTTAAGGTTACAAGTAGATTTACTAGGAGTATGGCGTATAAAGCCAATGCTGTTAAGTCTGCTGTGAAGAATGATAAGGACATAGAAACGGTGGTATTAGATGATGAAGAGAATGGATCTGTCCTGCATGATGGCCATGACATGGATCCCGAGGCTGTGACTCACCCGGTAGCACACAGTCCTTATGTTTCTGATAAGAATCCCCAAATTGACTCTGTGCTCGATCCTCCAATTAAGGGCAAATCTATTGAAGGGAATCTACCTGCTCCGTATCGAATTGGTGAAGCAATTCACCCACTATTCGTTAATTGTTTGCTTGATAAGATACATGGAATGGAGGTAGAAATAACAGAGATGGTGGAACATAGTGATGCCGTGAAAGCTGAAAATGTGAAGTTGCAGGAGAGATCCGATTCAGCTGATAAATGCATCTTGCGTCTGAAGAGACACAAGAACAAGTTAATTCAGAGAGTTATGAGACTGCAACATGAGAATCGTAAAAATGAGGAAAGAGTACGTGAACTAAACGCTCAGGTCACTTTGATGCAGCTTAAAGGTCACTCACAGGTTCCATTTTCACAAAATCCGGCGACTGGTGTGAATATACAGGTTTTCAATACTCCTATTAAATCATAGTATTTTTGGGATACTCACTTCTGTACATATGTTTAAAAGTATTTCAGGTTTTAAGTTTGTTAGTAAAAGTAACAAATGATAATGAAGTGATTTTTGTTTTCCAGGTATTCTTTTAAGTTAGTTGGTGGATTATGACATTTAGTTTATTTACCCTCGTGTTTGTACTAATTCCTACTGTGTGATTTTGCAGATGATTTGCTTGGTTTTCCAGATGCGTTGTTTCTGGATTTTGGTGATCGCTCGTTTTCAGGATGATCTCTGGAGAATTATAAACGAATTAGTCGAAATCGTTTTCAATTATGGACATGTTGTCTCCCAGGTGTCACTCAATTACTAGTGTCTTTATCGTTCTATGATTTAGTACTATAAGCCGAATCTTTTCAAGTTTGGGATATCACAACGTATATAGAAAATGACAATTTCATTTGTCATTTTACTATTTTTGAATGAAATTGGTTAAGATTACGATGATGTAGTTTCCTGTTTTCTAGAACTATCTCTAGATGAGATTGAATGTATTTAGGGAGACATGGTTTGACTGTAATGGGGGGGTCGATGGTTTGGAAAAGAGAATAACAAGATCACTTTACCATTTCCTATAGCTAAAGACAATTTCTTGTTAGCAATTGCAGCATCTTTTGACTGGTGATATTTATAAATATATTTGCAGTATTTTTACTATGGAAATGTATTTATAGTATCGTATGATCTTGTTATTTCTTTTCACAGTCTTTATGTTTTGTTATATTTCTTTAAATAAATGTGCAAATGCATCATGTTTAACTGTCGATTTATGCTGGTTTAACTTGCAAATTCATGTCATATAGTAAATTTTATGTTATCATTATAATGTATGTGATGTACTTGTTCTGTGTGTTGTCTTGTCTAAATCTCAGAATTTCTTCTGAATTTTTCAAGATTCTCAGCACATTATCATTATTTGCAAGTTGGTTCCAGGGTTAAATAATATCATGCTCCTGATCATGATACGATACGTAGGATATATAAGTGGTAGTTTTTTATTTAATTTATAGAAACTATATTCAATCAGATTTTTACACTTACACTCTGCCAAGTTACCTTTCAGTCTTGTTATGAATGTACATGTGTCTATAGTGTAATTTACGTAATTGGTTTGCATTTGTATATATTTTCTTAATTATTGATTTTTGCACTCATAGGTTAATTGGCTTAACTAGATTAATTTTGAGTTATCAGTTGTGTAAAATATTAACTAACTTAGTAATTATCTTCAACAATTTTCTTTGTATATTCGTAGGTGTAGTATATATTTAGTTAAGAAACATTAACTTCATTTTTCCTTTGAGTCTTCGTCCTGTAGCTGGGAGTAATTTAGGGAAGGAAACGGGGCCTTAATCCTGTCAAGGACAGCTATCCAACGACTGAGAGCTGCTTTGAAAGCTTTTGGATCGGGTTGTCTCTTAGTTGACTATTGTTCCAATTCGGCCCGTCAACAGGACAAAACATATTGAAAAGGATTAACATCCACCACTACTATTGTAGTCCTCAGTAAGATGTAGTGACGTAACCTCCGAACAACATAGACAGCTTCTAAGGCCACTTTATTGATGTGGGAGTGCCTGAGTTCAAGTACGGATAAAGCAGGGCTAAGATAGTAAACGACATGCTCCTGGAGCTTATCATCCTCCTGGACTAGGACTACCCCAATGGTCGACTCGGATGCGGCTAGATACAATATAAAATCCCTAGATTAATATGGTGGACATAGTAAAGGTGCCGACAACAAAGCTTTTTTCAATGCCTCGAAAGCGAGTTGTGTAGTTTCATCCCATACAAATGGGGTGTCTTGTTTTAGTAGGCACATGAAACCCTTGGTAATATTGGCATAATTTACAATGAAATGTCGAGGAAAATTGGACTTTCCCTGCAGGCTCTAAATTTTCCTGATAGAATGAGGAGGAGGCAGATTTACAATGGCCTCTACTTTTAATGGATCCAGATGAATGCCTTTGTTAGAGACAATGAATCCAAGCAATCTCCTTGACTCGACACAGAACACGCACTTGTGGGGATTCAAGCAAATCTTATAGTATCTGCATCATTCAAAGATTAGACGCAAGTGATTTGGATGATCGATTATTTTACGAGAATATATAGGCAGATCATCAAGGTAAGGTTCGATAATGGCTTTGATATCATGGAAGGAAAAGTTCATTTCCCGTTGAAAGGTTGCCCCAGCATTTTTCAATCCGAAGGGCATTTTTTTGTATGCGAAGGTACCCCAAGGACAAATGAAAGTAGTTTTATGTTGGTCTTCTGGTTTTATTTGAATTTGATTGTATCCGGAGAAACCATCCATAAACGAGAAAACTTCACTTCCCGCGCAAGCATATATAATTTGATCTATAAATGTCGTGGGATAGTTGTCCTTAGGATAGGCTTTATTAAAATCTTGAAAGTCATTACAGACACGTATGGTCCCTTGCTTCTTATCAATAGGAACTGGGTTGGATACCCATTCCGTCAGAGCTATGGGATAAATAAAACCAGCTTTCAACAGTTTTTCAACTTCAACCTTCACAGCCGCCACTTTACGCGGGTTAATAGGTCTTAACTTTCACCAAATAGGTTTAGCATCAGGGTATGTTCGAATATCATGCTCAACTATCGATGGATCAATTCCTGGCATATCCTCACATGACCAGGAAAAAACGTCATAGAATTCCTTGAACAAGGATGTATAGATTGCAATCTCCTCAGGAGAGAAGTTTGCACCGATATGTATATTTTTCACAACGTCGGGATTTACAGAGATGTTGATAGGGATAGTAGCGAAAATATTTTCCATATTCCCCTCAGCAAACATTCCTTCCCTTGGTAAGGGATTGATGGGTGTATCAACATCATCTTCCAGTCTCATATGAAACTCTTGATTCTCTATCCTGCTTAGCTCTGGAAGAAAATAGGATTGATGATGAAGATATTCACATCTGCACATGGCTTCCAAAATGGCTTCATCAGAAGGTAAAACCATATCTAAACAATCTGTAGAATGCAAAGAGTTTTCTGAAGCAGACAAATAGACTTTTTCCAGATCCTCTGAGAATGTGAGAGGGTTTGGAACGGGATCAATAGTGGTTTGAGTGATAGCTTGGTAAGCCACTTCCACTGCCGATAAGGGCACTTCAGGTTCACGGGGAGGAGGGAGAACCCAAGGATTAGTCCTATCAACAACCATGGCTATGGACTTCCACACACTAGTAGAACCTATATAGTTAATCAGGGCTGGAAGATCAAATGTGCCCATCAACGATGCGTACATTCCAGCCCCCAAGCTCTCAGTAGCAGATTTCACCTGATCAACCAATGGCATAGTGGAGTCATTAGACTCCATGCGGCCTTTCCAAGTAAAATTGAGTTGGTCAATAGTAACCAACTTCCCTTCATGTGGAAACACTACCACCCAAAAGACGACCGATGCAATAGCAGACATGGCATAAGTACAACTTCTTCCCAAAATCATGTTATAATCTAAAGGTGCATCAATCACCTCTACCTCAACAGACAATGCTTTCCCTGCCAGCTTAATTTCAAAATCTGGTAGGATACCATGCAAACGGAATGACCTTCCCTCTAAAGCAGTAAGCAGGGTGTTTGACAAAACGCGCTCTGGGATCTGATAGATTTCCAACATGACAAGGACATAACACCTGTAGAAGCACACTCGTCAACAACTACCCTTCCAATGGTCTTTCCACCATGGATGACATCTATTGATAAGGCTACATGGTAAGGTAGGAGAATTTTAAAATCAGACAAGTTAAATTTCTCCATGAGACTCGACGAGTCCATGCCACCCAAGGCTGCTAAGAGTGCATCCCACTAGGTGGGACAACTCTATAACACCTCTAAAGCTGACATTTCATAAGGGGTTTGGGCCAAGTCTTCAACCATGGAGTAGTTTGAAGAATCCCTAGCATTAGGGTTATGCAAGGTCTTCTTAAAGACACCTTTCGGTATCTTAGGCATAGTTTCAACAGGCTTCTCGATCGTGAGAGGGTTAGAAGTTTCACCTATAGACTTACCCTTCTCAGAAGTCTCTTTTTCATAGTTTTTTTTTCTGGTCTGTAGCAAATTTGAAGATTGAACCATGTTGATATAATTGGGGTCAGGGGAACCTGGAGTGCCCCCTGCTACATTAGAAGCTGAAGCAGAATTCTGCCCTTGGGGAAAAGGATCCTTCAGGACAGCCGGTTGTTGATCTTTTAGCAGCTTCTGGGATTTTTCCATAAGGGGACAAAGGTGAGTGAGGTGATCCTCATGGCACAACTTACACGGGAATTTCACCTTTTTCTTTTCTTTCTTGACCCCATCATCACTATTTGTGGGTTTTTGCTTATTTTGATTTCCCTCCCCTTTCTTTCCTCTCTTCTTTTTCCCACCGGGCTGCTGATTTCCCTTCTGAGAGGTCTATGCAAAAACATTTGCATTTTGGGGTGAGGGGGAATCCGTTGCTACCTCTGTTGTATAATGTTTGATGGACAATTGATGGAGTTGTTTGGCCAAAGATTCTACAGTGGGAGAGTTTACGGACCCAACCACACCATCGGCATGGGGTCCAGGATTAGGTTTCTCTACATCGTGGGTAGGCCTCGGTGCCTCAGGGATAATCTCATACAAGATCCCAGATTGCGAATAAATCAAATCCAATTTCTAGGCCCCGAGGATAGCTTTTTCCTCATTCGTCACTCCCGAAGTGGATACGTCCTTAGATATATAAGGCAACAAGGATTTAAGGAACCACTCTAATAAAAACTCGAAAGGAATAGTGGCCTTAATAAGGCTCTTTCGCCTCCTCCACTCTTGGATGTGATCCAAGATGTGGGTAGCCTTATTCTAACTGAAGGTAGATAACAAGTCTGTTCCGAAGCCATATTGGATCAAAAGCTAAAAGTGGCTAAGGAATGCATTAGCCAAGTCCCAAAAACTACTGAACACAGCAGAAGGAAAATCAATGCACCATTTTGCTGCAGTACTCGTCAAGGTTCTTTGGAACAGCCTCAACCTAACTGAATCTTCATTCAGTGAATTAGAAGAGCACCATAAATGAAAAGTGGTGGCATGAGCCCCAGGATCTTCACCAACTTTTCCCTCGAATTTCGGAATGTCCGATGGCAATTTGGTGGGGACAGGTGGCCACGAGGGGTCATGCCTCACTGGGTCGTTCATCAATTTAGACAAATCTGGCAAGTTTAATGTTTCTAGGAACGGAAGCTTGGGTTGAACCGGAGCACTAAAAGTGCCAGAATGGGGATTAGAGGGACTTGCCCCTGAATTCCCATAAGTGAAGGTGGGGTTCCCCCCCATCGGTTGCGAAGTGGATGGGTTACTTTGGAACGGATTCCATCCATAAGCCACATGATTATGGGTGGAAGGTGCAGTATAAGAGGTTCTAGCCATCCTAGTCGAAACTGGGGTTTGAAAAATAGGAGCAGGTATCCCTCCGCTAAACAACGAAAAGGGAGAGCTCGTGAATGGGGCCGAGACCAAAGTTTGAAAACCTTTCCCATAAGGATTAGTGTTTCCAAACTACACTCCTACATAAGAAGGTGATGGGCCTACATATGGAGTGGATGGGGGAATATTACCCCCATTCCAAGGAAATCCTTGGACAAAATCCGAGGATCCTACCGGACCACTCTGGGCAGTGTGTGTGAAGGAGGAAGGAACAATAGGTATACTAGGAATCCCAGTAACCATGCCACCAGAAGCACCTGCTAGGCTTGTGGGAATCGAGGTTTGAACCACCCGACTTGATGGAGTTAAGGGAATAGTAGGTATGCTAGATCTAGGGGCACTTACCAGGGGAGATAGTACCGCTTCAGCCGAAATGGCTGAGGTGGAAGAAAAAGAACTTTCTCTCGCAGTAGACATTATCCTGCCCACAGGGACACCAAACACGGGTGGATCAAAAGGAAGAACCTGAACAATCATAGGATTGTTTAAGTCAGTCAAGGGTGTGTTAAAATTCCTTACAAACTCAACAGCCTACAAGTCTTCTATCTCAATTGTCTTAAAATCAAAACAGTTAGCCCTAAGTTCTGGTTCACCTAGAATTTCACTTACTCCTATCGGTTCAAATGAACCGTGTTGTCCACCGATTGCACACCAGCAGCAGAAATCTTCTGAAATTTGTCTCCTCACTTGAGAAAGTGTGAGAGGTGTGACCTTGGGGGAAAGCATAGAGCTGGGTATTGTCACCTACTCCTAGCTCCTCTGTTTAGGCTAACTCCTAACGAAGCCAAGGGGGGTAGTCCCTAACAAAGAGTTTTCTATGGCTCAATGTTTTAAGTTAATTTTTAGATTTTTTTGGATGCAGATGGGTGTTGTTTAGGAGTTACTGTGATTTAAAATGATTAATATTAGGGGGATGATGATTAATCAAAGCAATCCACGTTCCTAACAAGAGATCACATAGATAAGCAAAGATTCCAAACTTATAACTTAAGCATTCAAATATAATCAATTGAAATGGCCCATAGACAGTTGATCAATATAGAGAATTAATCAAATATAACAAAGGACTAGTGTCTTATGGAGTCAAATAAATGCGTGAAATAAAGTCTAGGAATCAAGCTAGTGAGTATTAGGTTTTGCAAGTGCTCTTGGTAGATTTTTAAAGTTTTTGATAGTGGTATTTCTTAGAGTGTCAACAAAAGTTTGTCAAAGCTAGGAGACTCTTCTAACTTCCCTCTGTTGAAGACATGTCGGGCCTGCCCAGTATCCCAGGCTGGTATCGCCAAGATTGAACAGCTAGCCGAGAATCTAAGACAACGAGAGGTTCTGGTGCCTCTTCTAGGAAGTACTTTGGAAGAATCCCTACAACGCCAGTGTGTTGGTTATGGGTGTTTAAGTATTATTAAATTACTCTTGTAGGGTTTAAAGATCCAGTGTCATTTCTGGGTATTCCGATCTGGGATTGGTCAGAACATACTCCGACGAGGAGGGGAGGGAGTTAATTAATTAAAAGGGGTGTGTGTGTTGAAGGTTTTATTAAGTTGATTAATTAAGACTCTTTGACAGAAAGCTCTCTTGACCCTGTCTTATGATAATGGTTCAAGAGACTTAGCTAATCTAGATGAGACTAATGTAGGGATTATGCAAACCTAGGATGCTCTCTGATAGAGAGTGCTCTTGACTTGTGTTTTTTCAAGTTCAAGAGTCTTACTTAAGAGTTAATTGATTAAACAATGTGAATAAAAATCAAAGATGACTTATTAAACTCTTCAACAGAGAGCACTCTTGATCCACCTTATGGTGTGATTCAAGAGATTTAAGCAGTTGATTTACTTAGAAAGATAAACAATTTAAAAGAGTAATCAAATTAATTAATGAATTAGAAGTGATGGATTAACAATTAATATTCTAAGCATAAGATGCAAATGATGATGAAAACAATCACATCTAATCTAAGCATGTAAAATATGGACGCAACACAATCCTCGACAAATGGGGGAGAATGGGAGTGGGGACTTAAAAACCCCACTCAAACAAAAGATGCTTTATTAAAATTATACAAATTACCTTTAGGAATTTAATCCTTGAAAGGACTTTCAAAGGAAAGTATACAACTCTATTATTATTGCAACTTGCGTAAAAAGGAGAGTGATTTAATTTTACTTGGATATTTTCTTGAAACTTGACAAAAGGGAAAATAAGAAGTTTGAATGAGAACAAAAGAACAAGGCAAAAGAAGGCTGAAATGAAAGGAAGCGGAGGGGAAGAAAGAGGGAAGGCAAAGAGGAAGTCAAAAACAAGAAAAGGGAGGAATAGGACCGCGAACTAAGAAGCTAAGGTGTGAAAAAAATTGAAGAAAAAGGGACAACGAACAATGAAATAAGTGGCTGTAATAAAAAGTGCAAAACGAAACAGCGAACAATGAAATAAGTGGCTGTCATAAAAAGTGAAAAACGGGATAGCAAACCATGAAATAAGTGGTTGTCATAAAAAGTGCAAAACAGGACAGCGAACCATCAAATAAGTGGCTGTCATAAAAAGTGCAAAATGGGACAGCAAACAAAAAGTAAAAGAAATGACCAAAAACAAGATTAAAGGAAGCCCAAAAACTAGGGCAAAAAGAGGCAGACAAGGGAAGAAATCTAGGGCACACTAGGGCTGTCCAAAATGGAAAACAGAGATGGTAAAAGAGAGAAAAAATGGGGAAGCGATGAAGAAAAAGTGAGAAAAGGCAAACAAGTCAAGGAGGAAAGGGGCTAGCAAGCAAGGAAACAAAATAAGTCAAAGAGCAAAGGGAGAACTAGAGGAAGGAAGTTCGGTAACCAAGAAGTATTTAAATTTATGAAAGAATTTGAGATGGAACTTTGGAGGAAGATCTCCTTGTTTTTTCCTCTTGGAAAAATCCAAACTCTCTGTAGGTCCTGAAAGTCAACAATGTTAGAAGGTTCTTATGATGATGGAGATGAGTTTGATGCAGCTGAGCTCGCACCTTTCTCCAAATGGTGAGATCTGTAAAGACAATCCAACTTGATACCCAGTGAGATCAAACAATAAAAACTAGTATGCTAGGAATATGCAAATCAAGATCAATACTTCATATAACTGAATATTTGTACCCATCTAGATTATGATAAACTTTGCATAATAAACCAACTTAACAGCAGCAAATGGTAAATCTTATGTTCTAATAATAGACTTCTAAATCTAGTTGTTTGATTCAACACATAAATAACAAATTGAAAGCATGGAAAGAGATCACCTCATACAACACATCCACCAATAAAGAGACAATCCTGTAGACCTCCAAAGTTGAAAAGCTTTATTCAATAATATAATGATTACAATTTTTTGCAGATTTTCTATGACCAAAAGTCCATCATAATAGAGTTGAAAGACCCTCTATGTAACAAATGAGAGAGTGCTAAAACCCTAAAACCAAAAAACCAACCCTAACCAGCTAAGCCACCTACCAAAGAGGCCAGACCTAAACCGGAGAACCGGGAGTGAGGGGAGGCCTCCACCTAGGTAAGGCGCCCCCACTCCAAACCTGTGCACTGAAAACATGCCAAGGATGAGGCCACACGTGTGAGTCTAGATGTAGGTAAGCTCATCCTTTAGGTTTGGCAGGAGCCCAAGATAGGTTTGGGAAGCCCACTGATGGTGTAAGCTTCAGTCTTCACCTCGATCAAATCATCGGACCAATGAGAACTCTCCATCTAATCTTTAGCTGGATATGACATGTCTGATAACTGATAATAAATTAATTGCTCTCTTAATGATGACTGAAGCTGAGTTATGATAACTCCAATCATCATAAGTGTTCCATGAGATGTCATTTAGCCTTTTATTTTACTGAATTTGGATTAATTTGTAGAGTTTTAGTTTTCTCCAAAATAATCTTTTTTTTTAATAAAAATAATTTTTTTACTAAAAATCATTTTTTACTCAAAACTGACTTTTTTGGGTAAAAAGGCATTATGTGTCCGATTGCTGATCTGAAAGTTGGCTCTGACTGGCTGGCTGATCAAGAATGATTTTTGGATTAAGGTTAGAGCTTTCAATCACTGAATTCTGAGTCCAGATCACGAATGGGTTTTTTCCATTTAATTTATGGAAAAATTAACCCAAAAAACTTAGGAAAAGTAATTAAAAATTGAAAAATTGAAAAAAAAAATTTCACTGTTCGAAAAAGATTTTTTTGAATTTTTTTTATGTGTCCAGATGACTTAGGACATGACCATGATCTATATAAATAATGTCTAGTAGGATTATAACACTCAATCGGGCTCTAATACCCCCCCAAGGCCCAGAATTCAACATCGGGCATTCCAGCTTCGGAGGAAGCGGGAGAAAACCTCGTCAATTATACTTGGTTGAAGGCAAAGCATAATTGTTAGGGGCAAAAACCTCCCTAGAATACCCTATTTGTGATTCTACGTCTTAGAAGACCGGACCACTCAAAAATATCCTACTAGCACATTTTATTACAATCCCCATGGGGCCATGGTCAAAATTATTCAAATAAAAAATTGACTAGCCAATATTGGCTAGACAAGCAGATGGATCAACTGATACACTAGAATCAGACTTTGAACAAGTCTGTCAACCGGTGGCTCCTCCGGTAACCCAACTATGGTACAGAAAAGTTGGTAACATCTGGCTCCAACTATGGGACAGGTACTTGCTTGATCTATTGATCAAAAAGAGTGCCTGCGAATCCAAGAATCTCTGGTACCTGCATGTAAACAGAAGTGTCTTAGTTCCATGTATATGACAAAATATGCCATGATGAAATACCAAAAAATATTTTTTTCTTTTTTCGAAATAAAGTACATGGAAATAAACTTGTTCTTTTTCGGCATATATAGAATGAAATATGATACAAATGCTAGTATACAAAAGAAAGAGATTTAATGCATCATTCTATGAAGTTATGATACATAACATATGATACAAAAGTAAAGTACATAGAAATACAACAAGGATATGTTTAGAAAAGCCCTGTGATGACCCCTTGGTCATCTTGGAGGTTGTTTCGATAGAAAGGCTTCAAGTGTTGGCCATTCATGGACAGGTTTAAAATTTCTCCATCCATAGTGTTAAGGAAAAAAGAATTGGTGCCAGCTGTGTCACGGATGATAAACGAGCCTTTCCAAAGGTTGTCAAATTTCCCATGCTTTCCAGGCTTCTCCCTTCTCTTATCCCATAAGAGAACAGTATCTCTGATTTGGAAAGCTCTTAGCCTAGCTGACTTATCAAAAGTGCCCTTCATACTTTCTTAATGTCTGAGTGACAGATCAAGGGCAGCTCTTCGGGATTCATCCAATTCTACAATCTGGTTTATTCTCTTCTCCATTTCTGCCTGTTCTGTGCCATACTCACTTAGCATCCTGAAGATCGAAATCTGCATACTAACTGGAAGGGTGGTTGTGAGTCCATACACCAACTCAAAAGGTGATTTACCAGTTGAGTTTTTCTTAGTGATTCTATCCGCCCACACAGCATACTTAATTTTACTATCCCATGATCTCTTATTATCCCCCACAGTCTTCTTGGGGATTGACATTAAATTTTTATTGGTGGACTCAGCAAGTCCATTTCCCTGTGGGTAATAATCGGATGAGTGGGATAGGATAATGCCATACTTAAAACATAAGTCATTCATTTTTTTGGAACTGAAGGCTTTGGCATTATCGGTTGTTATTTTTAAGGGAGTTCTAAATCTAGTGATGATTCTTTCCTCGATGAAGTCTATAACAACCTTCTCAGTGGTAGTCTTAGTGGGTATAGCCTCTACCCACTTGCTGAAGTAATCGGTTGCCGTGAGAATCCAACAAAAACCATTGTTGGAATTATCCTTGAATTTTCCAATAAAATCGAGCCCCCATTGCTGAAAAGGGGCAAGGACAAAAACCGGAGTAAGGGGAAGAGCTGCCAACTTCTACTTCCCAGTGAACAGCTGGCACTCTTGGAAACACTTGATATGCTCGTGAGCATCTGCAAAAATGGTTGGCCAATAGTAACCAGCTCTCAAGATTTTGTGGGCAGTTGTATTTGCTGCATAGTGGCCTCCACAAAATCCTGAGTGAAACTCTTCTAATATCTTCTTAGAATCATGTTCGTTGATGCACCTAAGTATAATACCATCTGGGTCCCTCCAACCCAGACCCTCTTGGGTAAGGCAATACCTAGCGGTCTTAAGTCTCAAATCCCTACGCTTGTGTCCTTTGAGGTGATCTGGGCAAGTGAGATGGAGGAGAAAGAAAATGATGTCTGAATACCAATGGTTATCAAGGTTTTGAAGGGCAGGAGTCATGGTGGGCTGAGGGATATCATTTTCTGCAATCATCTCAATGGCTTCTTCATTCTTTTGAGTAAGCATTCTTGCCAGCCCTTGTCCCTTAATTAATTTAGTAGGTTTTATCTCAAGGTCATACTCCCGAATCTTGGATACCCATGTACCACTTATTCCTAAACAATCCCTTTGAGAAAGGATATCCTTGACCGCGGTGTGGGGAACATATCCGGTAACCTTGGAATACCTTATATAAGTTCTGAAATGTTTTAATGATTTGACTAAGGCATAAGCTTGCTTCTCCATGATGGTATACTTTAGCTCGGAATTCTGCAAGGCTCTACTCATGAATGCTATGGGCTGCTTGAATCCTTTGGAGTTCTTTTGGAGCAACACACCAGCAATGGTATCTTCAGAGGAAAATGAAAAGATCATGAAATCCTTTGCGTAATCCGAGGTGACTAAGACCGGAGACCTGGTAATGGAATTCTTTATTGAATCAAAGGCTTTCCTTCCTTTAGTGGTCCACACAAACCTAGCATTTTTCTTGAGTAAGTCCTGCATGGGTTTCATTAATTCCGCCAAGTTTGGAATGAATATCCTAATAAAATTGATATGACCATTAAATGACTGAAGGGATTTAACATTCTTAGGGAGAGGGATATTTTTTATGGCCTCTACTCTCTTAGGATCAATTTTGACACCGTCTTTGTTGATGATATGTCCTAAGAGTTTTCCCTCTTCTATGCTTAACACCGACTTAGCCATATTTAGAGAAATGCCATACTTCCTACACCGCTCGAAAATATGCCTAAGATGACCAACATGGCTGGATCTTTCCTTCGAAAAAACAGTGAGATCATCTTGATAGATCTCAATGACTTTACCAATCAAATCCTTGAAAGCATAATCCATGGCACTTTGGAAAGTAGCTCCTGCGTTTAAAAGGCCAAAGGGCATTCTCAGATACTCAAAAGTGCCCCAAGGAGTTGTGAAGGTGGTCTTATGCCTATCCTCCTCTTGAATGACTACTTGATTATAGCCTGAAAATCCATCCAGCATCGACATCATGCTCGATCCAGTGACCCGTTGGAGGAGGGTCTCCATGTTGGGGAGGGGGTAATTGTCCTTTTGACATGCTATGTTTAGATTCCTGAAATCTATACATATTCTTATGCTCGCATTCTTCTTCCTTACAACTACTAAGTTAGAGCACCACGTGGAATGTCTAGTGGGAGTTATTACTCCTGCTGCTAACATTTTCTCTAACTCCTTCTTTATGATTGGTGCTAACTTAGGATTTATTTGCCTAAGTTTTTGTTTGAAAGGCTTGCCTTTTTGACATTCTGGATTTAGGGGAATATTATGTTGAAATACATCTTCCATATAAGCTTTGAGCTCATCATAAGTAAACGCAAATGCATCCCTATACTCTTTGACCAAGTTTATGAGGCTATTCCTTTCTTTTTCGGAAGTACCTTTTCCAATTTTTATAATTTTGGGTTATGTTTCTGTCCTAATGTTGACTTCAATGTAATCTCCTGGTTTCATCTGCTCAACATTGCTTTTTATTCTGTCCTATCTGTCAAAGATGTTTTCTAAGGAAACTAGACCACGTGGGACAGGATTGTTAAACTAGTCACCTTCTCCATAATATTCTTTCTTTTCTTTCTTTTCATTTACTTTAAAATTAAGGAATTCATCGACATTATGAATGAATCTCAAAATTTGTTCATCGTCTTTGAAGACCTGCCAATGTTCAACATTATCAGGAACAGAAGGTCTGATGTTAATCTCTAATGGACAATTCCCCTCTAACATCTCATCCGATGGTTGAAGAGTTGACGTTGAAACTGCAAGTCTGTCGGAGGCACTATTCTGATCTCTAGAGACTACTTCTAAGTTAAGGGCATCAAAGAATTCCATTGTATCCTAGATTTAATTTCTATATTTCTTAAGCCTTTGACACTTAAATGCAAACTGACCCTTAACTTGTTGGACAATCAAATCAGATTCCCCTTTAATTTCAAACAACTTAATCCCCATGTCCTTGGCAATCTCAATGCCCAGTAGAAGTGCCTCATATTCTTTTACATTGTTGGTTGCCTCAAATTCTAATCTAAAAGCAAAGTTGAAAACTTTACCTTCAGGTGACATAATGACTATCCCAACACCTTTTCCTGCTCTAGAATAGGCTCCATCAAAGTCCATCAAAGTTCATCCTCCATAATTCATTAAGATTTTCATTTTTTATTTCTTAACGAATAGGCTCTAAGTGGAATTAATCTGGTACATCCCTAGTTCACCTGAGTAGTTGACATACTCATTTGATGGATTCCCTGGGTTTTCTACATGATGTCTTTATTCTTTCTCCGTATGTAACTTAACTAATGAGTCTTCTGATGCAGGTACAGTGGTGTAAGTCCAGTCCATTTGAATGGATCCCCCTAAAGTTGCACCGAATTTTCTGGATAAGAGCATGCCCCATTTATCCGGTACATCTATGACGAGAATATCCATGGTAGCATGTGTTGGAGTAGGGTCCCGCAGCTACAGAAGAAGCTGCTAATTTTGGCGGAGAGATAAGTTTTGGCAGAAAGAGGACAAGGCAGAGCTACGACGCCGTAGCACGTTTCCAGCTGGAGAGCAGAGCCAGAAACCATGACTTTTGGGATAGAAAAGTCAAGAAGGCAACGGTACCCGAGCGGCCGAGATAAGAAAGCTCAACCACTGCATTGAAGGCAGCAGCGGAAGACAGGAGGGCTCAGCGACCCTCATAAAGAAGAAGGAGCAACGAGGCTCAAGCATTGAAGGCGAAGGACAGAAGAGAGAAGCAGTGCATAGTACCCATGGTCAGTGCCGGGAAGCATGGAAGACTGCAGAGAGCTGTGGTGTGACGGGAAGCGGCTACCTCAAGGACAGAGAGGACCGAATGTCACTATTTAGAGTTTGGGTTTACTGTTGGGACAGGCCCACAGTGTTGTAATGGCGAGACCTTCGGGCCGCCTATAAAAGCTTGCATTTTCTATTGTAAAGGGTTAGCTAATCAGTCAGTTAGCCAGTTGGTTGGCTTGTAGGATGAGTCGTTAGTTGGTCAATAGATTATTTTTGAAGTAGACTCAGGAGTTAGTCGGACAGACTGTGTTGTAACGATCTAGACACCTAGCTTGTCAGTGAGTCATTTGAGTCTGTATGTAATAACCATCCACAGAGAGGAAGAGAGGGAAGGATATATTGAAAGAAAGGCAATATAGAGATAGAAATAGGCCAGAGATCTAGAAGAGATCTCGCGCTGCATATGCAGTGCAACAGACTGTGCTAAATTCCCTCAAGTTATATAATAGAAGCACAGTTTGGTGGATGTAGCTCCCATCCTGGGGGTGAACCACGTTAAATATGCGTGTTATGTGTTGCATGAATGTGATTGTACTTGCTTATTGTTACTGGTTATTATGCATATGATGTTAGTTGCAGTAAGTGAATGTATGTATTGTTTAGCTCATGATAATGCAAGATGATAGAGATAAGTTGAAGTATTCTAGTAAGTTGTTTAAAGACTCCTTTACGTCTGTTTCTAATGACCATTTAATCACAATATAACTTCCGGGAAGTAGATTTGTGCACGTTGACACAGTCAACGCTAAGGGTGCAAAGTCGTAGTGGTAGGATATCGCAGAGAGGCGATATCGCACCGGCAGAGGAGCTGCGGTGCGCGAGACTGCGAGCTGAGGGCTTAGCGTTGAGGAGAGGTTGGGTGTCCCACAGTGCGCAGAGATGCGATACGGTTGGAGATATTGTGAGTAAGTGGGAGTTGCGCGACGTGGGAAGAAACCGTGCGACTTGCGCGTGGATAAGAATCGCACGGTCAAAAGGGCTGCGAGTAGAAGGGGATGTGCGATGCGCAGAGATAGCTGACCTTGTGACTCACAGGAGTAAAGAGTCAGAGAAGAAAAGTAGCATGTGCCAACCCATTAGATTCACTTCGGGTGAGACTTCAGATCACTTCGCGGTCTGTCGCCGAAAGGGCCAGTGAGTTGGGGGTGTTGTTGATTGATTATAGTAAACCCGGGTCTGCCCAAGCAATCAACAAATGGTTCCATTGCCGGTTTAAACGACTGGGATTCAATATTCTGTTGGCATCCTACCAGAGAAGAGTTTCACCAGTGGCTGGATTCAGAGTTAAGGGGGTTCACCAAGAAAGAGAATAGGAGTCCGAGACTAAGCACAGAAGCCTGGTTAGAAAAGCATATCGCTTCAGACATACACGCTATATTTTTTGCAACCTATGGAAACAAGCTTTTCGACTGGTTATCCAAGTTGACAGATGAGAACATATTCAAGAAGAAAAGACACATTTTCTGGACACCGGAGCTGATTCAGACCGTGCAAAACCTCGACAATCCGATTACGAGAGCAGTGGACTTCTGGCTGACAAGTGTGCTAGAAGGCTTTGTTACAGAATTTGC